>JAJIBD010003501.1:0-54652 GCA_021461705.1 Cryptotis parvus | reverse complement strand
AATAATGGGCTCTCATTGGACTGGAGAGAAAAATTGTAAGAGTGTTTGGATTACTATCTTTAAAGAGAGGATGGATCACACAAGTCTGCTGGGACGCATTATTTTAAATTGTCATCTGAATACAAACAAAAAGTCTTTTAAAAACAGGAGTCTGATGAAAATAAGAGGGATTATGACTGCAAAGAAATGTTGGCAGGATTTAAGGAAAAATCTTTAAATATAATGAAATGGTAAAAATATGAAATAAGAGCTTTAAGAACATTTGGAAATCACTGTCTAGAACAATATAACTAAATGTTTCTTTATAAAATAAACGTTTAATTATGGCAAAATCTAGAAAAATAAGTGAAGAGATGAGCTTCCACAAAATAGTGCGCAAGCTACAATCTACTAGTCCTTCAATTGTAGGCATGTATACTTATAGGCATGGCTTGTTTGTTTTAAACAAAGTCTGGTAGTTTTTATTCTCCAATTTTTTCTGAGGGTGGAGATATACTGGGTAGTGAGGGATTACTCATGGCTCTGTGCTAGAGGTCACTCTGGCATATCCTGGCTAACTATATGTAGTACTGGGTTCAAAATCCAAGTCACGAGCAAGATAAGCACCTCAATCACTGTATATCATTCCCGCTCAACTTTAAAGCCTGTTTTTTAACTAGACCTTTCACTTAAAAATTATAGCCTTGTGGGGCCGTGGAGCAATAGCCCAGGGGGTAGGGTGTTGCCTTGCACCTGGCGACCTGTGCTGGACTGGGGTTCAATCCCTGGCATCCCCATATGGTCCCTGAGCACCGCCCCGGAGTAATTCCTGAGCAAAGAGCCAGGAGAGAGCACAGAGCTTTCTGGGTGTGACCCCAAAAGCAAAAAAAAAAATTATATGTTCCTAGAGTGTCTACTTGTCTACAGCAAGTAGGGTATTTGACTTGGTACATTACAACCCACATTCAATCCCTGGCACCACATATGGATTCTTGAGCCCTCTATAGGAATGATTCTTGAGGCACACAGATAGGAGTAAGCCCTGAGCACTGCTGAGTTTAGCCTGCTCAACTCCCAAATAAAAGAACTATAGGTGAACTTTTTCCCATAACTTCATTACATTCTACTATATTTGATACATCTTAACTTATTTAACCAATCCCTTATGAAGTGAACTTAAACTGTTTCCCTGTTTTTCTTTTTATACTATTGGTGATCATTTATACAACTAAATACTTGCAAAACATCAATGTAATTATCTCTTTAGTATATGTATTTCTAAAGCAAATTTTTTGGATAAAAATGTTTTGAAGAATAATAAAGCGCATTTTGTAACACGTATCTTCTTTGTTTCTCAGGTAATTTGATGTAGAGAGCCTACAGACATGGGGCAGAACTACTACCGGCTCTCCCTGTGCCCAGCTGCTCACGACACACCCAGGACGGATGTCGGGTTCTAGCCCCTGGCCTGCCACCCCAGCAAGCCTCAGTCGGATGCCCTGCCCCCCCTACTCCAGGAGGGCCACAATTTTCTACATCCTGACCTCTCTAGCTGAAGGCACCACCCAGCAGAAGAGCCTATCCCAGGCCTGGCTTTGTGCGTCGTAGCTGCCAAGGTTCATCAATAAATGCTGGAGTCCAGAGGTGACTACTAGAACAAGCTCACCCGTGACGGCAGAGCCTGGAAGCTACTCGTCAGAGATTTGATATACCAAATACCAGTAACCAATTATATACCTCTAAATCCACATGACTTGATGGAACGGTTTGAGGCTCTTATGTTCCTGGAGCAAGCTAGATTCCTTTGGGCTCACTAGCATGAGACTGAACATATGGAGATGTTACTGGTGCCCGCTCGAGCAAATTGATGATGAACGGGAAGACAGTGATACAGTGATACAGTGATAATTTGATGTGTTTTCACTATGACCAACAAGGGCAAATATCTTTTTCTAGGGCATTAGATGTTTCTAGCATCATTTCAAAAGATGATGGTCTCAAATAGTCAACATAAGCAATCTTCTATAATCAAGTTGAAGAAATTTAATAAGAAATGCAGCATTGTCTATGCCCTCCACAATACTAAAATGGGAAAACTTACCATTTTTACAGGAACTCTCTGATTTGCCAAAGTTTGAAAAGCACCTTAGTTAAGTCACAATGTGTGTTCTTTCTTATTTTTTCTTTGGGAACATATACCCAATACTAAGAAAATGATGTATTTGATGGAATCAAATGCATTTTTTACAGCCTCTTAGATCCAATCCTGATCTTCTGTAATCTTTCAACACAGAGTAATAACTAACACGCAGAGTCATTAGCTCTCTAAAACTCTGCTGGCCGGGCAGAAAGAGCCAACATGCAAACATATTTCTATGCTCCTATGCACATGGTTTCACTTCAAATAAGAAATATGAATCTATTATTTCAGTAATTTGGTGGATAGATATTACAATTTTCCATAACAGAAGCATTTAGCTGTGGTTTTTTCTATTCTTCATGCTAAAGATGGAAATTTATATCCAAATTTAGAAAAAGACAAAGACAATGAATTTAACTGTTTTAGCAACTGGTGTTTCACATTTTTATATTTTATCTGTAAGATAAAAAGCACTGTGTCTGAAACCAAATCTACAGTTCCTCCAAACACAAGTTTGGATGGTACTCTAATATCAATAAAATCTCAGTACCTTTGTAGGAATATTTGAGGATTCATATTTATTTTCAGTAAATCATTCACCTTATAGGTATCTTTTAAGAATTTATTTACCACCACTTCTGACCAAATTCATTTTACAATAAATGGTCCACAATATGATTATTTAGACATTACTTTTTAGCTTAATTTGATTTCCATCACAGTATAATTCATCCAATTTATTGTTTAGAAATCCAGTTATTATAGCTATAAAATGAAAAGAAAAAGGACAATCCTCAAATCACCTATGCACAGATAATTCAATAGCAAAGTCTAGACAGAGCTACAAAATAAATCTGGTTTTTCTTGAGATTTTCTTTGGTTATAATCTTTCCTTTCACTCTCTACTTTTTCAAATGTAATATCTATAAAACTTTCTTTCATTTCTTTTAACACTTTACACAGTCCAGCTGTGCCAGTCCATTGGCACAGAAGCTTTGAGAACTCAAAGTCTTCATGGTAGACATTGGAGGAAAATATGGTTTGGAATACAGACTCCAGAGACCCAAGAGAAGTGAGCGGCTTGTCAGTCTGACTCGCCATATGTGTGAGGGATGAGGTTGATATCTTCTGTCACAGAGGTGACAACAATATAACCACATGCCAAAAAAAAACATTCCTTTGGGCTGCAACAACAATGTTTTTTTTTAAACATCTTATTCTCTCTTAACTCCAAATCTAAGGAAGCCTACCTTCTGTTTAAATCATATTTATCAACTGAATGACTTACTGGACCAAGAGACCAAAGCGGTTCAGTTGACCATTTAGCTTCATCTTACTTAACAACATTTAAACTGGCAAAATGAATACTGCTTAAAGAAGAGCCCCCATTAAAATGTATTGACAAGAATAATAGTTGAAATTCAAAATTATACACCAAAACCACGGAACTATTCCTTTCTTCTGTCTTTCAGTCAATAAACACCGATTAAGTATGTGAGTGAGTGTGTGTGTGTAACTTGCGTATGCACACATGCATGACATGTTTCCATGCACTGTGCTAAATCCTGGAGATATATTCACTACAAAGATAAGGTGGTAAGATGCAAGTCTATGCAAGGAAAATTAAGCTGGTGAGCTATAGAGCTCTACAGAGCAGAGAGGCAGCAGAGCCCCACCCATCCCAGCAAAAGAGAAGACAGGCCAAAGAGGAAAGAACAAAAGTACTTTCTCCAGATAAAGTACAAAGAGTCCTCCAAAGCATAACCAGTTAGTAAAGGAGGCTGGCACAGCCTGGTGTGCTCCCACCTATTCCCAGAGTGCAGCCTGATAAAGAGAGGCCCCCGCTCTTTCTCAAAGTTGCCTTGTCATGGGTACCCAAATGCAGGTATGGTGACCACAGCAGCCAGCAACTGACAGACATCCATGACCTGGGACTGCTGGTCATTGACCAGACCCTAATAAAAGCAGAAAAGGTTGTGACTAGTTACTTGCTGCCATGATCCTCCGCTACCTGCCACCACCCTCACCAGTGCCACAGGTCACTCCAGGTGAGTTCAACCTTTGGTGCAACAGCAGTTACAAGGCACCCCTAACTGTGAATGTCCTCAGTATGCGTAGGCCTGCACAGATCACATCCACCACTTAAAACCTGGGGTCACATACACCTTGGCCCAGTCACACTTAGGCCCAACTGACCCCATGCCACAGCCACTGGTGAGCATCAGCAACTAGAAGCACAAGGTCTTCCAGGCAGGTTAGCTCTTGACACCACAATAAATGTCAGGCAATGGCATCTGCACAGCTTTGGTCCCTGTCCAACTCCACTAGCCCTCAGTACCCCCAGTTGGGCAACCTACAGCTTAAGAGGCAAGGAAATATAGATGGAATGTGATTCAACTATAAGATAAGATGAAATCTTGTCTTTTGCTACAACATGGAATGGAATAGGAGGGATGGGGCTAACAAAGTAAGCCACAAGGAGAAATACAGATACTGGATAACTTCACTCCTATGTGGTATGTAAAGAAATGGGATCTGGAAGGTGAGTATGAGGGTTCGAGATATTGTGCATTTGGCTGACCCCAGTTTAATCCTCAGCACCACATGGCCTCACGAAATTCAAGAGTGACCACCAAGTACAAAACCAGGAGTAAGCCTAAGCATTGCTGGGAGTAGCAAGAAAACAAACAAAAAATTTAAAAAAGCAAAGCAATGGAAGAGAAAGACCAACGAAAAAACAAATCCTGGGTGTAGAAATAAGGCGCAGAAGAAAGAAAGAGTAGGCTGAATGGATGGAGGGGATCAGGAGGCTGAGGAGGAGAGAGATACTGGTATGTTCATGATGCCTATGTGAGGTAATATTGTACACGAAAATGCATAACTATATACAGTGTTGTAGGAAAATGATAAAATGTAATTAGTTTACTTATTGTACACACACTTACACACATCTGGTTTGAGGGCATATCCAGCTGCTGAGGGCTTACTCCTCGCTCTGCACCCAGGGATTATTCCCTGGCAGGGGGTTGGGGGACAATAAGAGATGCCAAAGATCAAAGACAGGTTGTCCATGCCTTTGACCATTGCACCATCACTCTGGTTCCAATAATGAAATTCTTAAAAGCAATTTACTTAGTTCTACTCTATAGTTTTTAGGTTAAGCATGATTATACTACATGTGTTTTATTATCTTTGCTTCATGATATGGATTGCATGATTAGTTTTATGATTTAAACCTCCCAATAAAAAGAAACTAACAATAGAATGGGCTAATTCCATCTAGTCCTAGCTCATTTGGCTACCTTTTGGAAAGGGAAAACACTAATAATTGCATAATAGGTGCACTAAAGGATTTCAGAGATATACAGAATTCTCTCATTTTTTGGAACGGTTTTCCAAAGGTCTGCAGGTGGTAAAGCTTTCAGTCAGTGCTTACAATAGATTGCAAAGTCACTAAAATGATAAGAACTGGATTGTGCTTCATTGGAAACTGAATAGAATATTTTTTCTTAAAAGAAATGACTGATAAAGGACAAAAGCAAAGCAGGTTTGGCATAACATGTAAAATGTGTACGTGTGTGTGTTTATGTGCAACTTGCTGCTACACGAATAAAATCTGAAGAATACTGAATAAAAATGTTGAAGAAGAAGGGGCAGATCTCTTGTATATGTGGATATAAAAATATAGTAAAGGAAATGATAAATGGACAAAAGAGTCTGAGAACTGATCTTCAGAACTGAGTTTACCATGGTAAGGCTGGGCTGTGCAGTGTGGGCAGGGGTTGTTTGGGGGTGGGTACACTGATGTAGGGTGCGGTGTGGCAACAATGCATATGTGAAACCCTATCATCACCAATTTGTAAATCACAGCACCTAAAACTAAAATACAATTAAAAATATAAAATTACTACCTCCCTCACAAAATAGGTTTATTTCCAATTCAGTGACATGAAACACTTAAGTTTTATAGTAAGAGTTGTGCTGAGCAATCAAAGTGCAATTCCTTTGTAAACAAGGAAACAGAGAAATGGGTGCTGATGACTTGATAGGCACAATGTGGGGGACTGAGTTCTAGTCTTTGGACCCATATTCCCACATTTTTCTTCCCTTGTGAAATAGGATAACAAGATTCCCCTGCGGAATAAAATTAAAGCAAAAAAATACTTCATTAACCATGTTCCATGCCATCTGTTTTGGGATAAACAATGACTTTTCAATTACTTAATCTGGGACAAATCTGAGCTTTAGTGAGTTTTTATAACTAAAAATGTCTATACCCAAACTTTAGATCGCCTCTCACTGAGGAAGGAAATTCACTGGCTGTTGCAGGACACCTCAAAGCCTAGGCCTCTGCATCTGCTCTGGATTGCCTACTGCAGGTCACTTCATAGATAGGGGGTAGTCCGAATGCTTGGCAGTCTTATCTGACCATGTATTCTGTACTGGCTGGTAAATATTCTCTCATGCTACCACAATCATCATGGGACTAGCTAGATCTTACCAGCATATTTGCGGCCAAGTTGGATCTCTAAGTAATTAGACCAGAGAAATGCTGTTTGCCTCCAAGCAAGCAATCATGGCTCCCTGATAACTCAAAGGCAACTAAAACACAAAACTACCGTGGCAGACGCAGACTCTTGTGAAGGCTTGGAGAAATATTTAACTGGCATTAGTATTAGTCTTTGGTACAGAGACATGCCATCTCAGAAACCCCCTTCTCTCTACCCTATAAAAGGCAATTTCAGGCAGATCTTGGCTCAAGACATTAGGTGAGGTGCTGGGCGAAATTACCTGAGGGCATTTGACCCTTCCTGCCAGGGAAGTTACATTTAGCTTATAGTTTCTCCCAGCTCTGCTAGGAGGCTTTGAATTAGCTCTGGGTCCTTGTAAACAGCCGGATGGCCTCCCTGGAGTTGCTACATTTCTATAAAGTTATTCTCCTGAAGTCGTTACATTTCTATAAAGCTATTTCCCCTGGTTTCATCTCTAGATAGCTCAGCCCAGAATGGCTGGTAAAGGCTAGGCTGGATTTCTAGCTATAAGATAAGCTGCAAGAAGGCGCTCTCTCTTTTTATCCCCTTTTGCCATTTTGGCTTCCCTTGGTGTTTGTCACGTGGTGGCAGCCATTCTTGGCTACACCTGGCTGGGGCCTAGCTGGGAACCCAGAGTCTGGAGGTTTTCACTGCTCTTGGATTATATATTGGAACCTGTGATAGTAAAGCCCTTTTTACAACTGCATCGGATTCTGAGTGTTCATCCATTCCCCCCTTTAGGTGTAAGGAAGAACTTCAACTTCGGGGACCCGGCAGGTCTCCGGACAACTGGCTATGTTTGGGATTACTTTTCAAAAAAAGCCGATGAATCTATCTTTCCATTTTCAAGAATAGTTAAATATTCCAGTTAGTTTAGAATTGATTGTGAACCCATTTGTAGTCTAAGAGCTGATTATTTTAAGTTTCTTAATGCCAGAGGGCGTGGGGAGTCTTACTAAGTAGTTTTCATGCCGAGAGTGAGGCCTCAGAGAATGCAACAAAATGAGAATGAAATTCATTTCAAATTTAAAGTTCTAAGCCCAGTTCTCATCTAGTGGAATAAAGGAGCAGAAAGGGTAACAAGGAGGCCTTAGTGCCAGAGTCTATGATGAGCTGTGGAAGGGGTTCCTTCTAGTCATGGTAGATTATATTACATTATATTATGGTTAATTTCATTGCAAAGATAAAATATAATCACGATTATTAAAACCACATTTTATAGGACTGTGATAGTATTTTAGATCATAAAGAATATATCCCTGTGATATTATTACTTTTTTTTAATTTAATCTTTACTATAAACCAGTAGAGCAAATACCTTTTTATTTTTAATTCTCATATTAGAAATTAGAAAATTAGGGATCAAATATAGGATTGCCTTAAAAAATATGACAAATATCACTCTGGCCCTGGCACCTATGATTTCTCCTCGGCTAGTGTGCGATGTCCCTAAACCAGCCTTTGGTCCTGGCTTTACATGTCTCTGCATCATAATATGGCTCTGATTCAGGTGCTCGGACAATGATCAAAATGAGCCATGCAGTTCTCTGGCTCTGCCTCACGACCCCCTTCCAGTTATCATGACCCTCCAGTTACCCCCGTCTAATCACTGGACAGGGGATTAATGGGAAACACTGGGCATTGTGCCAGATTTCTGCCAAGACTCCAAACGTCTGTACAGCAGCCCTCTGCAGAAAGGAATGTCTGATACTGTCAACACTCCAGAACATCTTGTATCTGTTTTTGCACTTGGGGATGTCAATGTTGAAACTTGTGTCTGTGAGATTTTCTCCTTTATTATTGGTGTGCAGGGATCTTGTAGGATGGTAACCATAGTAACAGCAGAACAAGAAAAATGAGATTTCACCCCCAAAAATGCATATCATAGGCTGTTTACTAAAAGTGGCAGATGTGCCAGCTCACAGAAGACAAAGACTTCTAATGTGGCTTCCAGTGGGTGCACTGTTGTTCTATTTTAACAAAATACCACTACATATGGACAGGCAGGTTTATTAATAATGTGGAAGGTGATAGCTTACTTTTTGACTTGGAAATTTAAGAATTTTCTTAGTCAGATAAATTAGAAATGTCTTTAATATAAATAAATCCCCACACTCATATCTCATATAAATGTATCCAATTTCAAAGGGAATTTTGCTTTTATGATTTACTTATAAGAATCTTCTGTGAGAATAGTATTTTGGTTTTGTTTTGTCATTGCTTGTTTTGTCAATCATACTTGATGATGACTGCAATAATTATAATCCATTCTTTCTCACACCTTTGTGGCTAGAAAATCACCTCGAATTGCGAATATCTTTAGCCATGAAAAGAGCCCAGGATGATTTCTACTGGTATGAGGGAAATGGAGTGCTGTTTAGAGCAGAAATGATAGAAATAAAGCAAAAAAAAGCCCTTTCCCCCTTACTCAAGATCTTTTAAGTTTATATCATAGTGAAGTAAAAAGTGGGACTGAAGAGCTATTACAGGGGTTAAGGTGCTTACCTTTCATGTGGGCAACCAGTTAAATCCTTGGCATTGTAAGTTTCCAGAGCAGCGATGAGTGTGGCCAAATATATGGGGAGGAGCAAGGGCAGGAGGGAGGGGGCAGGAGGAAACAAATGCAGAAATCATGACTGAGAAGTAGTTTTGGAAAGTTTTTAAAAACTAGAAATTTCTTAAGCTCTCTGTTCCCTTTACCACAAATACTTTGCCTTCAGAGTCTGTCTGCACTGCTCTCTACAGACGCAGTCTCCCTGAGTGGGCGGTGGCATCTGCTGGAGACAATGAGATTCGGGATCAAGTGTCCTATTCTATCAACGGTGAGTTAATACAAGTAAAGGATAGACACAAAATTTGGATCCAGTAAAACTATTCGATATTCCTGATCCCTCTAGTACAGTTGATTGAGCTCATACCAAGTAATTTAAAGAAAGCCTCTACAGAGTGGCTGGAAAGCATATTTTTCTTAAAAAACTTTAAACACTGTGATTTACAAAGTTGCTCAAAGTACAGTTGTTTCAGGTATTCGATATTCCAACATCAGTCCCACCACAAACATACCCTTACCGCTACAAAAGACCCTAGTTTCCCACCCACCCCCATGCTTGCTCCCTATGCACTAATTATCTTGCTTATTACAACATATATCTTGGAATAGTATTGCTAAAATTATGACCTTTTACTGAGTTGTTTCATGTAAATTGGACCACTTATCGTGAAATTGCCTTCACTTATTGAAGTTATTGAATATAGAGGGCTTCTACTAAATTTTAAAAGAAATTGTTCATATTAATTTTTTACAAATATTCAATATTCAACCCAAAATCTACTATCATTTCAAAATTCTGACAATAATTATCTCCAAATTTTCTCAACCACTATATAAACCTGCCGCTAAGCAGACCTTCAATAATTTACACTATTTTGTTTGTTGTGCCAATTTGGTAAAAATGGTCAATAAATGTTTTCTTAAAAGAAAGTTAATGAGGATTGTTCAATCTCACCAAGGAGCCATTGGGCCATTAAGCCTTTTGTATAAGAAATTCCCAGTACATTGTTACAGGATAGGCCTTGTCACTATATAACTAGAGTTTCATATATCACATAATCGCAATGTGACCACAAACTCCAGGAATTCCACAGGTTGTAACTGAGTGATAAAGTTGGAATACAATTTATATTTGGATGGTGCCTTAGGGGCTTAAGTCTGACACCTGCCTTCCTGAAAAATGGGTGGGGTGGAGGAGCCCATCTCGACTCCATGAAAGCCTGAAGATCCTAGTCCAAAACCCTCATACCTGAGATTTCCAACAGATTAATCATGGGTAGGGCTCATCTGAGCAGTGAAGTCTGGCCTTTAACATGGTGGCAATTGTGGAGTGTGGAGGTTTTTTAGCTGCTGGGGCTATTGGGATGGGACCGAGCCTTACTTGTCCAAATCTGAGTGCCTCAGTGTCAGCCTGGCACAGGGGACTGGGAGCTTCTCTGCCCTGGAAAGCTCTTTTATGTTAAAGTTATGTTTGAACTAACTTTAAAAACTGTGCTGGAGCGATAGCACAGCGGGAGGGCATTTGCCTTGCATACAGCAAACACTGGTTTGATCCCTGGCATCTCATTTTTTATTTAATTTTGAAATTTTAGACATCATGCTGTTAATGGTAGTATTCTAGGCATAAAACATTCCTGCTCAACACCCTCCACCATTGTCTGTTTACCCTCCCATACTATTTTACAAGCCCTTCCCTTATCCCCAAAAGCTTCCTACTGGAGACCAGTTCTCAGCTTCTATTGTTATCACCCTACTATATTTCTTTATATTCTGGATATGAGAGAATTATTCTGTATGTGCCTCTCTCCTTCTGGCTAACTTCACCCAGCAAAATACTCTCCAGGCCCACAATGTAGCAGAACATTGCATGACTTCACCTTTCTTTATAGACTAGTAGTATTTCATTGCATATATGTACCATAGTTACTTTATTCAATCATGTTCTTGAGCACTTGGGGTGTGACTAGTGCTGCAATAAAAAGGAGTGCAAATGCTTTTTCAAAATAGAACTTTGGGGCTCTTGGGGCAGATTCTCAGAGTGAAATTTCTGGATCACATGGAAGTCCAATTCCTATCCTAGGACGTGTCTATAGTGTTTTCCAGAAGGACTGGACCAGACAGCATTCCCACAAGCAGTAAATGAGTGTGACTTTCCCCACCATCCAAGTTAATACTTGTTACTTGTTTTCCTCTTTTGGGTCACGTCTAGTGATGCTCAGGATTACTCCTGGCTCTGCACTCAGGAACCATTTCTGGCAGCGCTTGGGAGACCATATGGGATGCCAGGGATCAAACCCGAGTGGGTTGCATGCAAGGCAAATGTCCTACCCACGGTGCCATCGCTCTGGCCCAATAGTGGTTACTTTTGATCTCTGTGATTGATGTGTGCTTCAGTTTGGACATTAAGACTGACATCTTGTATTTTAGAGAAGGATGGCTGATCAGAAGAGTTGAGTTCTACATAAGCTGGACTAAAGTGCTGCTGGGAACCAAATTTCACCCTGCTTGGATGGTGGTACAATGGCACTATAACCTGAGGGAAGAGCTGCAAGCACTATATAAAACCAAGTCTTACCCTTACTTCCCCAACCAAGTATGCCTTGGGTTTCTACTAGAGACCATTGTGGGTCTGTAAGGTAAAAAGAAGGAGCTTCCTACCAAGCCAAGAATCCAGTTAGGCCTAGTTTGATTGAAATAAATTCAGCACGATCATTATGAAAATTGTGAAGCAATTTGCACAACTACACAGACCATTAAAGGAGTACTGGGGATAAGGGTAATTTTCTGGCATCCAAGAGAAGTGAAAATCTCAAAGGTAATGAAGGATGGAAGGCTATGGATATATAAAAATGAGAAAAGTGCAGAGAGAACATTATAAAAGAGCAGAGGGGCGGGAGCGATAGCCAGCGGGTAGGGTTTGCCTTGCACGGCCGGCTCATGCCAACCTGGGTTCGATTTCTGGCATCCCATATGGTCCCTCAAGCACCGCCAGAGTAATTCCTGAGTGCAGAGCCAGGAGTAGCCCTGAGCATTGCCGGGTGTGACCCAAAAAAGCAAAAAAAAAAAAAGAAGCAGAATGCAAGGGTATGGATGGGAAATAAGTTGCTGACAGTTTCAGCCAGTAGTTAATAGTTAATAGCTAGTAAATACATGAATTAGTGGAAATATAAATTTACATAAGTTGGATCCATGTAAGGAACGTGAACTATAGGTTTCAGGTCCCACACTGAGACACGTATGTGAAATCATTTGGAAAAACAGTATATGTTCATTTTCTTTTATTGTCAATAAAATTTTATTGTTATGAGTTGCAAAAAAATTTTGAGAATAATATAAGCTTCAAAAAAATAAACTAAGCCTCACTAAATGTTAAAAAACAAAACCATCTAAAAAGAAGTATATTTAAAGTCACATATTTAAATTTCAAATGTTCTAGTCATTAGAAAAGGTGAAACAAATCTTAATATTACAAAATATAGGCAATATAAAAATTATTGAAATATTTAACTTTATCCTTTTGGTAAGAATTTTTATTTTTATTTTTCTTTTATTCTTTTGGTAAGTATTATTTTATTCTTTATTCTTTTAGTAAGTATTCCATTCCATAATCAGATATGTATTATACACTTAATGCTTATATCAACTAACTAGACAAGGGCACATCCAGGTACACAATGGCCACATGACATGCAAACTCCCTACTCAATAGCTCATTTCTGGGGAAGTATAGGAAAGAGAGAAGAGAGGAAATTAGATAGTTATTGCTCATGGAGACGTAACAAGAATTTAAATTCAGATGGCGGTAGCAGTAAGAACAAAGGAAAAAGATATTTGCAAGAAGGATTGCATAAGTAAAATAAACAGCATGTGAAACATAATGTGATGATGGAGTGATTACAGGAGGAGTCACTGCTAATTCTGGTGACACATGACTGGGAGGGGATGGAAGTCAACAGTGGATTGGGAACAGAAGCCACTGACATGGAAGATGACTGCAGTTTCCATTTTGATGTTACCAGGAAGGCAAGAAGGTGCAAAAGCTCAGTAGGCTCTCAGGTATAAAAGCTTTAGAAAGAAAAGAATGGGCAAAAAAGTTAGATCAGAAGACACTAAAACTCTGACACAGCAGAGCTAGGTAGCTTCAGTGGAGAATAGAGTCAAGGATTAAAACAGCAGTGCCGAGGATTGGTTAGAAGCATGCTGTAAGTGTTGAAGGAGAATGCAGTTGGGTACAAAAGGGACCATTATGACAGTGATAGCTGGAAATGATCACTCTGGAAAAATGCTGAAAGTAGGTAAAGGAACAAATATTATAACCTTTTAGTACCTGTATTGCAAACCTTAAAGCCTAAAAAGGAGAGAGAGAGAGAAAAGTGCCTGTCATAGAGATAGGCTGGGGACAGACAGGAAGGAAACTGGGGACACTGGTGGAGGTACAGGTGTTGGAAAATGTAGGACTGAAACCCAATCATGAACAGTTTTGTAACTGTGTATCTCACAGCGATTCAAAAATAAATAAATAGATAAATAGATAAATAAAATAGCTGTGCCCAGATACAGCCTGTGCTAGTAGGAGACAGAGAAAATGAGGGTATTAGAGGTGGAAAATTGGGTCAGTCTTGTGTCCAAGGGGACCACTTTTCACATCCTACACAGGTTCAGAAGGATGATAGACAAGATCTGAAAGAAATAAATTACTTTTGGTTAAAGAACCTGTATAAAACAAAGGGGGAACATTACATAGATGTTACTCTCTGAATAAAAATGAAGAATTTATAAGGAATGAATTTATAAGAATATATGAAGTATAAAAGAAATTTGCTTAAAGAAAAAGTGAAGTTTTGTCTCTTGGGGTGTAGAAGCCTTGTCCCTGTTTACAGACTGAGGAAAAGAATTCCAAGAGAAAAGAGGATGAAATCAGGACACAATGATATATTGATGAAGGTATGAAAAAAAGGCAGCAGAGAATGGTCTCAAACGCTAACAGAAAGAATGTCTACACTTCCTTCCAAAAGAGGAGAAAAAGCGGATAATAATACAGGCATTTTAAACTGAAAATTGAAGGATTTCATAAGTCAAATGTCCTTTAAATTAGTGGGTATAATAGTTACAGAATAATGTGAAAGCAGAATAGATTTTCATAGAATTTACATAAAACAGTACCATATGTTCTGAATATTTATTATTATACAATATTTATTAAGCTCTTCTCTGTGAGTAAGCATACAAGGTTCCAAATGGAATACATAGCCAAGAAAACAGTTAGAAAGTGCCAGGCAAAGCTCAGTGGCAGGGCTATTGCCCAACACGCTCCATACAGCACACTTCTTTGGGATATTCAATATGGTCTTGTACAGGCTCTGAGTAAATTCACGTCAGAGATACCTAGCTGAAATTCATCCTACCTGAAACAACTCATTAAGAAATTTGGGTCAAATCCACTCTCTTCCCTGTCAATTCAGTGCTTCAAAAATGCTCCAGTCCTACTTCAGAACTTTGATGGCTCTACCTATTAATTACTTATAGAAAGGCAAAGGAAATAATTAATGGAGTATCAATTGCAAAACCAACTACCAACATTCAAGAATTATGAGGACCAGAGAGTGGTACAGCGGCTAAGGTGTATACCGCGTAGGCAACCAATCCCTGTTTGATTCCTGAGAGCAGGGAAAGACAGTAAGTGTTGGCCTGGAGGCCCCAAGAAAGTGATAAGGGTGGACCCCAGCACCACAGGCCAAAAGCAGCCCTGTATCCTTACACCCTTAAGCCCTTGCATTCAACAGATAGCCTGGCAATTCATAATAGTATTTTATGTAAATTACTCTGTTTTTGGAGAATTTCTGATACAACATGAAGAAATTTTAAATTTTAGAATAAATCAACTCCTAATGAATTGGCATTCTGGCGAGATCGGGGGTTCAGGGGTGGTATGGCGTAGACTGAATTGGCATTCTGAAAACAGCATTCAACCCCAATTAATTTTTTCCACACAAACCATCCAAACTTGTTCACATTTCCCTAAACTATGTATTCTGTGTGACTTTTGAATGAGTCTGTACATGTATAAAATGTGATGGCCATGACACTGAGAGTTTTAAATTAGGAGACATGACAACAATTCTAATTAGAAAATGTGTCTTTTGTGCTTGTGGAGGTTTTATTTAGTATGGGTAAACTTTTTATTGATTAATTTGACTGTTCTTGTCCCTCAAGGTGTTGCAGGTGTGACTGCGGTGACTGACTGCATCGGCAGGTGGCAGAGAGGAGACAGGCTTATCTAGACCAAGGGCTCTGCCTGTGGGCCCTGGATAGTTGATGGTCTCACATAGAAAGAGACTGGGCCTTCTTGGGTGAACCAGAGCCACGGCAGAGCCTGGCAAGCTGCCCATGGTGTATTCAATATGCCGAACACAGTACCAATAATGGATCTCATTTCCAACGAATGGAGATGTTACTGGCGCCCACTTGAGCAAATCAATGAACAAAGGGAAGACAAGTGACAGGTAGTAACCATGGGAATATTTAATGCTGTTATCCAAGTTTCCACATTGAGTGGAATAATACTCTCTTCATTTTTACTGCTAATTGAATTTTGTGCCTATAATGTTGTGATATAGACCTCCCCCAATATAGTCATATTGGAATGATATGAAATTGGCAGAAGTATAAAGTAAAACCTCTCCACTTAACTGCAGGAGTCAGCTTTTAAGAATGAGACCCAAGAACTCAAAGCCTGTTTTCACCACTTATTGTCAATAGTAGTGTCTAGCTGTTGCACATTGCTCAGTCTATATTGCCTTTCAGGACTTTGTTGCATGTTCTGAACTCTTTTGCATGACTGTGCAAGGAATGCCAAGAGAGAGAAAGCCACAAAAGGACACCTGTCTTCAAAAACCCTTAAGTTCATTCACCAAAGTGCAAGGCGAGAGCCTCAGGCAACCATATGCTAACGTCCAAGCTCGCAAAGCAGTGCAGAGAAGCTATAAAGGAAGACCTCAAAGAGAGAAGAGCAGCAATACTGACCAATGCAGCAGAAGACAGGAAAAGCATTCGCAATGCCCACCTGTCCTTTGCCAACTAAAAGACCAAGATGACTGCCCTCCGACATCCTGATGGATCTATCACATCTTCCAGAAAGGCAATGGAAAAGATTATCACATCTTCCAGAAAGGCAATGGAAAAGATTATGCATGACTTCTACTCAGATCTCTTTGATAGCCATGTCCACCTGCCCACATACCAAATTCCACAGGATAGATATGTTGTTCCCAACATTCTCCCTTCTGAAATCTGACATGCCATTTCACGGTAAAGAAGCGAATAGCACCGGCCCAGACAAAGTCAGACCCGAACACCTGAAGAATCTGCCATCAGTACTCATCAATACACTGGCTCAGCTCTACACACACTACCTCTCTGAATGCAAGGTGCCCTCCCAATGGAAAACCAGCAGGACAGTTCCACTGTTCAAGAGAGGAAACATCCACTACATTGTCAACTATCACCCATCTGCCAGTTGTCCATCATCTACAAGCTGTTCATTCGAGTCATCCTGAACAGGACTGGCAGAACATTAGATGAAGGACAACCATGTGAGCAATGTGGGTTCGAAAAGAATTGAGCACAATCGACCATATTCACACGGTAACCAAGCTCATTGAGGTTTGTAGGGAGTTTAAGATGCCGCTCTGTCTCATGTTCACTGATTTAAAGAAATCCTTTATTTTTGTTCAGACTGAAGCAGTTATTAAAGCTTTAGCCAAACAGGGCATACAAACTCAATACATCAAGATCTTTTGTGAGCTGTATTATGGATTTACCACCAGGATCTCACCATTCTACAAGGAAGTGATCACTGATATCAAAAGAGGGGGTTCAGCAGGGTGATACCATTTCACCAAAACTCTTCAGTGCCATCCTCGAGAACGTCATGCAACAATTAGAATGGGAAGGAATGGGAGTGAAAATAGACGGCCGGCAACTACACTACCTCTGCTTCGCTGATAACATCGCTCTAATAACACCAAATATTAGCCAAGCTGCACAAATGCTGGCTGTCTTAGACCATGAATGTGGAAAGATAGGTCTATAGCTGAATCTCAACAAAACCATGTTAATTAAAAATGAACTACTTCCAGATGCTCCATTCGTTCTCAATAGATCAAACATCTCTGAATACAGCAGTTATGTGTACCTAGGTCGAGAACTCAACATGATGAATGCCATAAAACCTGAGCTGCACAGGAGGAAGAGAGTGGCATGGAATGCCTTCAAGAGCATTGATGAAATAGCCAAAAGGACAGAAAACCTCCGGTTCTGGGTACATCTCTTTGACTACACCGTTCTCCCTGCATTAACATACGCCTCAGAGACCTAGGCCCTACGAAAGCAGGATGAGAACAGTATTTGGTTCTCCCAAAGAGGAATTGAAAGAGCCAAGCTTGGAATATCACGCCTCATTCAAGTGAGAGAAGGAATCCAGAGTTCGGACCTCTGTCGACGATCGAGAGTCAGGGACGCTGTCTTGTTTGCCAAGGTATCAAAAATCAGATGGGCTGGATTATATGACTTGGAGATGACTGCTGGACTATAGCTGTTATAAACTGGTTCCCCAGGATGTCAAAAGATCACATGGCCACCCACCAGATTTCTTCGTCAAGACCCTGAATGAACGGTTTGAGGTTCTTGGTATTCCTGAAGCAAGCAGATGCCATTGGGCTACACTGGCACGTAACAGGGACAAATGGAAACTTTACTGGTGCCCTCCCGAGCAAATTGACAAAAACGGAATGTCAAGTGATCAAGTCATCTGAACTCTTAAAGTATTGTGTCACAATATTGTGTGTCACAGTATTGTGGGAAAGAGGTGGGAATCTTAGGATAATGGTGGAGGGTTCTGGTGGAGGAAAGGGTTTAGCAGTGATGCATGTGGAAAACAATAATATTGTATTGTTTTGTACCATAAGAATAAGATAAAATAAAGAACTACTGTGTTAGGCTGAAATATCAGTGCAGTAGGTAAGGCTCTTTCCTTGTATGCAGCCAACACCAATACAAATCTCTCATACCAAGAACTGCCCCAAGCACTGACAGGGGTTACTCCTGAGCAGAACCAGGAATATCCCCTGGGTACTGCGAGGTGTGTCCCCAAATATAAATATAGCCCTGTGTCACTGCAGTCAGGGATTGCTAACTATTTTATTAAGCACAAGGACCATCTACTGTCCTATGTCCACATACCCTATGTTGCTGAGCACTGGGGCATCCTCCAGCAATCTTGTCTAATCCCTTATCACCTGAAATTCCTAACAATCTTAACAGTTGGTAAATTAAATTTAATTTCTTGGATCTTCAGAATGTATTGACTCTGGAGGAAACAGGAAAGAGGGAGGGGGAGACAGAGAGAGGGAGGGAGAGATTATCCAGCCATAAATCTCACATACCTAAGGTGAAGTGTCCCAGGATCCCACACTTGAACGAGTCAGATGAAAGTGGTGTGAATGCCTTCATGTGCATCCAAACTGAAGGTCACACTCTAAGGAAGAGTGAACTGATCATAACAGCACTGTTCCCTGGAGATCAGTAAGAAAGTTTTGGACACACTTGGCTGTTTAGCTTCTCCTCCTTTTCAAAATCACCCTAAAGCAGATTTCAATTTTTGAGAAAACTAGAAAAGAAACTAAAAAATATTTGTAAGGGATGACAAAAACAATCAAGTTCATTCACGATCTTCATAGAAAATCTGGAGTAGAGCCAAGAGTTCTATTATAATAACTCAGTGGGTTTCAGAAGACAATGAAAACATTTTCTCAAGTTATGAGGCCCCACTCCAAGGAGACCATGCCTGCAAGGGTGGAGGTGGGAGTGGCAGTGAGCTGACCTACTTCAGTTCAGACAAGCACAGGAGACAACAGGATGATTCACTGAGACAAGCCAAACCACAGGGAACAAACAGCCTGTCCAGCTGTCACAATAAAGTCTCAAATTTGGGAGTCCCAGCTTGCGCCCCTTTGTACTTTCAGGTAAAAAAGAGGATTATGGACAGAGTTGGTACTAGGTATGGGAGTTTAAGTTTGATCCCCAGTACTGCATGGCCCCGGTATGGCTGGGTAATGCCCTGAGCACCACTAGGCTGGCTAAGGCCAAGGACTGCTGGAAGTGACCCTGCTCTGAACACCATCGTGGGTGCCCCTGTCAAAAATTGTAAATTATCTAACTTCCATAGATTTCAATAAAGCTCTCTAATACCTAAACAAACCAAAAAAGTTAGTTCAGTGTGCTTCCACAAGAAAAGACCACCAAATCCCAGATATAAATGAAATATAAATATGATATATTTATATCATATATTTATATATTATAATATATATCAAAAATATACATACAATTAAATAGCAAAAGTATTTAAAATAGAGATTTTCATTCTTTTTTATGCATGCAGGCTAGCACCCTTTCATGGACAAGTGGTTGAAAACTAATGGAAACTCCCATTTCAGAGTGAAGCAATAAAAGATCAACTGATCAACTAAAAATTCTGATTATGTGTGTGTATGCAAAGAGTGTACCAAAAGCCAAGGAAAACTTTTGCCTAAGTTATAGGTGAAAACTACTAATTTTGAAGAGTTATGATTGTAAAAATTATGAATGTAAAAAATTCTATTTAAAATACTAGGTTATGGACTCTAACAGCACATTAAGGAATAACGACAAGAGGACCAGCTAATATTAATAATTACATAAATGTGATTTATAATACCAGTGGAGTTATATTTTGGTTTTGGGGGGCATACCTGATGTTTTCCAGGGCTTACTCCTGACTCTGCGCTCAGGGATCATTCCTGGAGTGATGATGTGGAGTTCAGGGATTAATTCCGGGTCATGTGTGTGCAAGGTTAGCACCCTGACAGCTGCACCATCACTTTGGCCCCACACAAGTGCAGTTATAAGTAAAAAACACAATCATCAAGAAATTTTTTAAAGCAGTCCATAAAATAAAAGGTAAGGAACACTACCTTTACATGATAAAAATATATATTACCGCAAAAGTAAATGAACTGCCAATGAACTTGAGAAGTTAGGGAATAGATATGGGGAAACAGATTCAGCACTGCAATGTTTTTTTAGCTATTTCATGTTTAAATTCACATGACTAAGCAGCATATTAAAGACCATGAGTAAAATGTTAGAAGATCTGCTCAGCAAACCTTTCTTCCCTCCATGGTCTTCCCTTTTCCCCTATGGCGAACCCCCCTTACACTTCCTTATCTACTCATCCTGCTCTATTTCTAGGACTTGGACCCAGAAGTTTCCATGCTCCACAAGATGGAATGGCGGGTATGTGAAAGTGGGGGAATTGCAAAAATGCCATTTATAATATATTCCTCACCTAGAGTTCCAGCTTTATAGCTCCCCAGTGCCTTCTAATGTCCCACATACAGAGAATTAAAGATGTCCTTTCCTATGCTGCTGAATAAATGCTAGATTTAGAGGTGACTACAAGAGTATTCTACCCGAATGGCAGAGCCTGGCAAGCTACCCGTGTCATATTTGATATGCCAAATACCAGTAACAATTATAGACCTCATTCCCGTGACCTGATGAATGGCTTGAGGCTCTTTATGTTCCTGGAGCAAGCAGGTGCCCTTGGGCTTTACTTGCATGAGACAGGACATATGGAGATGTTACTGGTGCCCACTCGAGCAAATTGATGATGAACGGGAAGACAGTGATACAGTGATAGTTACATTAGTATCTTAAAATGGGAAGCACTTTAAGATGGGAGTTTATTTGCCAGGAAAACCAAAATGGCTAGAGGTTGGACTTTCTAGTCCTTTCACCCTCTGACCTCCAAAGAGGGAGAAGAGCTGAAGGCCAAGTTTAATTGCCAATGGTCCAAGAGTTGATCAGCCTTGCTTCTATCAAGATCCAAAGAGGAGGAGGCTTCAGAAGCTTCCTGGTTGTTGAAGACATGAAGATTTGGGAGGTATAGCAAGCCCAGAGCAGGCAAGGAAGTTCTGTACCTTTTCCCCATGCCTTGTCCTTGGAATTTCTTCCAGTGGACTCATATCCTTTAATAATTTTTGAAACAAATTGATGACCTAGTGAGTAAATAGGTTTCTTGACTACTGAGGTCATTCTAGAAATTAAAACCTTAGGAAAAATTCTGGGGAATGTCCAGTCTATACCTGATGGATAAAATCACCTGGAACTTGGAACCTGAATTTGAAGTCCAGGGGGTCATAGGAAGCTGAGCCCTTCATCAATGGGGGTTTGAAACTATATCCAGCGGGTAGTGTGAAGAGAGAGTAATATAGCTGACTGGTATCCAAGAATTGCCTGCTGGTGTAGAGAATCCTCCCTAGGTATCCACAGGAAATACTGATCTCAGGACACCAAGTAGGTAGGTAAATATCATGGAAATGCAGCATGTGACCCTCATGTATTAGGCCACGTCACCAGTGTTTGCCTGCTCAATCATGCTTTACTGATCTGACAAAGACAGTGGTACTATTTAGAATTTGGTGAAGAAAGAAGTGGAGTATAGCATTGTTCTAGATGAGTTTTTTCATTCAGAAAGCAGATATAAAAACTTAAAGAGCCCCAAAATACTGAGAAAAGGAAACAAATGAAAAATTATGATTAAGATTTTTAAATCTCCATAATGTTTTTAGAGACATATTAATAAAGTTATGACCTAAGGCAATTCTGCTTGGCATTTGAATAAGTACTTGAAAATGGGTACATATCTAAAATATAAGTTTGAAATGTTTTCTATACTTGGATGTAGCATAGATGTTTCTAAATGTGTCAAGAGTAACTTCGCCCATGAGTTTACTCCTACATCTCCTTTACACAATATACTTTAGACAATATACCCAGGGCTCTGCCCTGTGGGCCCTGGATGGTTGATGGTCTGACATAGAAAAAAGACTGGGATGAACCCAGAGCCATGGCAGAGCCTAGCAAGCTACCCATGGTGTATTTGATATGCCAAAAACAGTAACAACAATTGTGAATGGAATAGTTTCCTTAATATCCCTTTCTTCTCTTTCGTTATTTGTATATAGGAAAGCCACTGACTTTTGGGTGTTGATTTTGTATCCTGCCACTCTACTATATGTCTATTGTTTCTAGGAGTTTTTTGGTAGAGAGTTTAGGGTTCTCTAGGTATAATATCATGTCATCTGCAAATAATGATAGCTTGACTTCTTCCTTGCCTATCTGGATGCCCTTGATGTCCTTTTCTTCTCTGATTGCTATGGCAAGTACTTCCAGTACTATATTGAATAAAAGAGGTGAGAGTGGGCAACCTTGTCTTGTCCCTGATCTCAGGGGGAAGGCTTTCAACTTTCCCCCATTTAGAATGATGCTTGCTGTGGGCTTTTGGTAGATAGCTGTAACTATCTTGAGGAAAGTCCCTTCAATTCCCATTTTCTGGAGCGTTTTAATCATGAACGGATGCTGGATCTTGTCAAATGCTTTTTCTGCGTCTATTGAAAGGATCATATGGTTTTTATTTTTTCTTTTATTGATATGATGTATTATGTTGATTGACTTGCGAATGTTGAACCATCCTTGCATTCCCGGGATGAATCCTACTTGGTCATGATGTATAATCTTCTTGATGATTCTTTGGATTCTGTTTACTAGTATTTTGTTGAAGATCTTAGCATCCGTGTTCATCAGGGATATTGGTCTGTAGTTTTCTTTCTTTGTGTTGTCTCTCCCTGCTTTGGGTATCAGGGTGATATGTGCCTCGTAGAAGCTGTTTGGGAGTGTTTCTGTTTCTTCTATTTCCTGGAAGAGCTTGAAAAGGACTGGCAGTAGGTCCTCCTTATAGGTTTGGTAGAGTTCACTAGGGAATCCGTCTGGTCCTGGGCTTTTGTGTTTGGGCAGACTTTTAATTACTGTTTCTATTTCCTCGATGGCGATAGGCTTATTCAGGTATTGGAGGTCTTCTTGTTTCAGCCGTGGGAGGCTATAGGACTTCAGGAATTGATCCATTTCTTCTAGATTCTCATGTTTCATGGCATACAGGCTCTCAAAGTAATCTCTGATGATCTTTTGGATTTCTGTGGTTTCTGTTGTGATGTCACCCTTTTTTATTTCTGATTCTGTTTATTTGGGTTTTCTCTTTCCCTGTCCTTACAAGTCTTGCCAATGGTTTGTCAATCTTGTTTATTTTTCAAAAAACCAGCTCTTGGTTTCATTAATCTTTTGGATTGTTTTTTCGGTTTCCAACTCATTGATTTCCTCTCTAAGTTTTATTATTTCCTTTTTTCTGCCTGGATTGGGCTCCTTTTGTTGGTTTTTTTCTAATGTCTTCAGCTGTGTAGTCAGGTTATTTATGTGGGCCCTTTCTTGTTTCCTGATGAAAGCTTGCAGAGCTATAAACTTCCCTCTTAACACGGCTTTTGCCATGTCCCACAAGTTCTTATAATTGGTGTCTTCATTTTCATTTGTTTCCAGAAATCTTTGGATTTTTTGTTTGATTTCTTCTATGACCCATTTGTTGTTGAGGAGTGAGCTGTTCAGTTTCCAGGTGTTTGGTTTGACTCCCTGTTTCTGTGTACGGTTAACTTCCATTTTCAGTGCATCATGGTCTGAAAAGATAGCTGACACAATTTCTATCTTTTCTATTTTATTGAGGTATCCATTCACAATTGTGCCACAGAAAATCAAATACCTACGAATCAACTTACCCAAGTATGTAAAGGATCTGTACAAAGAAAACTACAGGACACTGCTCCAAGAGAGAAAAGAGGACACAAGGAAATGGAAACACATTCCCTGTTCATGGATGGGGAGAATTAACATTGTCAAAATGGTAATACTCCCTAGAGCTCTATACAGATTCAATGCAGTCCCTATGAGGATACCCATGATATTCTTCAAAGAAATTGACCAAACAATCCTGAAATTTGTATGGAACAATAAACCCCCAAGGATAGCTAAAGCAATCCTCGGGAAAAAGAAGATGGGAGGCATCACCTTTCCCAACTTCAAACTGTACTACAAGGCAGTAGTAATTAAAACAGCATGGTATTGGAATAAAAAACAGATCTGTGGACCTATGGAATAGAATTGAGTATCCTGACACCGAACCTCAAACACATGATCATTTAATCTTTGATAAAGGTGCAATGAGTCTAAAATGGAGTAAGGAAAGCCTCTTCAACAAGTGGTGTTGGGAAAACTGGGCAGCGACATGTAAAAAAATGAATTTGGACCTGTGTCTAACACCATGCACAAAAATCAGATCAAAATGGATTAAAGATCTCAATATCAGACTTGAATCCATAAAGTACATTGAAGAAAATATAGGAAAAACCCTCCACGACATTGAAGTTAAAGGCATCTTCAAAGGTGACACATCACTAACAAAGCAACTAGAAGAAAGGATAAACATATGGGACTACATGAAATTAAAAAGCTTCTGCACCTCAAAAGAAACAGTGACTAAGATACAAAAAGCAGTCCACAGAATGGGAAAGAATATTCACCCAATACCCGTCTGATAAGGGGTTAATATCCAGGATATATCAGGCACTGGTAGAACTTTACAAGAAGAAAACAAACAACCCCATCAAAAAATGGGGACAAGAAATGAACAGAAACTTCAGCAAGGAAGAAATTGAATGGCCAAAAAACATATGAAAAAAATGCTCATCATCACTAATCATCAGAGAGATGCAAATCAAAACAACAATGAGATACCACTTTACACCACAGAGACTGGCACATATTCAAAAGAGCAAGAACAACAAGTGCTGGCGTGGATGTGGGGAAAAGGGGACACTCATCCATTGTTGGTGGGAATGCCCGCTGGTACAGCCTTTCTGGAAAACAATATGGACTTTCCTCCAAAGACTAGAAATTGAACTCCCATTTGACCCAGCCATACCACTCCTGGGAATCTACTCTGGGAAACCAAAGATACGCAGCAGAAACACCATCCCTACTTTTATGTTCATAGCAGCATTATTCACAATAGCCAGAATCTGGAAGCAACCAGAGTGCCCGAAAATCGATGACTGGATAAAGAAGCTTTGGTACATCTACACAATGGAATACTATGCAGCTGTTAGGAAAAATGAAGTTATAAAATTTGCCTATAAATGGATGGACATGGAGAAGATTATGTTGAGTGAAATTAGCCAGAAGGAGAGAGACAGATACAGAATGACTGCATTTATTTGCATGGCATAAATATATATGTACACATTATGATACCAATATCCAAGGTCAAGTGAAACATATATCAGGAGGTCTTGTCAAAGGTGGAAATTATCCCAAACGTGTGGGAGTCAGAGGTTAGGTAAGACAGAAAATGAAACAGGGTGCTAATAATTGTCGAGGGTACTTGTGCCAACCTGGAACTGAGCATTAAATAGAGGCAGGGGGATACACATGACAACCTTTTTAATGTATGTTCTGTAATCCATAGTCTGGAGGGGAAGGAAAAGAGAAAGAGAGAGAAAGGGAAAGACATAAAGAACCTGCCATGGAGGTGGGCTGGGGAAGGGGGGAGGGAACCAGGGATGTTGGTGGTGGGAGATGGGCACTGGTGGAGGGACGGGTGCTGGAACACTGTATGACCAAAACCCAAACATGAACTTTTTTAATTGTATATCTTTTTTATTTGTATATCTCACGGTGGTATAATAAAATACTTAAAAAAAACAGTAACAACAATGAACCTCATTGCCAATGAATGGGGACGTTCTGGTGCCCACTCAAGCAAATCGATGAACAATGGGAAGACAGTGATAGACAGTGACAGTGACACAATATACTATCTTTGGGGAGACAAAGAGTTAAAATGGAATATATGCTAGCAACCCAGCACCACTTGTTGAAGAGGCTTTCCTTTCTCCATTTTATACCTTTTTCTCCTTTTTAAAAAGATTAAATGATCAGGAATTTGAGGATGGGTGTCAAGGTAATCAACTCTATTCAATAGGTCTGCAGGTCCATTTTTACTCCAATACCATGCTGTTTTAATTACTACTGCTATGCAGTACAATTTGAAGTTGAGAAAGATGATGCCTCCCATTTTCTTTATCTCAAGAATTGCTTTAGCTATCCAGTACTGGTGGAGGGATGAGTGCTGGAACATTATATGACTGAAACCCAGTCATGAACAACTTTGTAACGGTCTATCTCATGGTGATATCACTTGATCACTTGACTTCCCGTAGATCATGATTACTCGAGTGGGCACCAGTAACATCTCAATATGTCCTGTCACATGTGAGATAGCCCAAGGGCATCTTCCCACTCTAGGAACATAAAGAGCCTCAAACCATTCCATCAAGTCATGGGAATGAGGTCTAAAATCGTTACTGGTATTTGGCATTTCTAATACGACATGGGTAGCTTGCCAGGCTTTGCCGTGTGGTAATATAAAAACTTAAAAAAAATAAAAAATTAATGGACTATATATATAGCTTATATATGCATATTATTAAAAACTGTAAGTAGTAAGTTTTATAGGCTTGCTCTTTGCTTTTGGAAAATAAAAGAAATAACAAATGAATATTAAATGTATAATCAGTGAATTGGCGTGGACAAAATGATTTCATCTCAGTATCTAAAAATAATTTATCAGCAACCAATTAACTAAAAAAGTTTGTCACCATAGGCTGAAGACTGCTTTCCATTCTGCTGTAGGGCAAGAAGGGGATCTAAAGGAATAGAATCAATCTTGCAGAAAGAAATAAGGAATGAGAACAAATGAGCATTCCTTGTCCCTTTATATGTTTAGTGGTTTCATCTCTAAACTTTGGTTTGCATCAAACTAGGCAAGTTTTCATAGAATACACTGTCTTCCGTCCATATTGGCCTCAATTCTATCATGTCTTCCAACTCTCCACAAAAGCAAGGCTGAGAGAATTTTCACATGGTTCCACATGTGTTCATATCATCAGAGCACAAAGGGCAACCAACCTACTACTTATAATTTTGTGTATATATCCATATGGCTAGATAATAGACGCTGTCCAAAAAGCAAAAATCCAGATGGAGACTTGGCTTGTGAAGAACTGTGCTGAGCATTTCTTCCCACATCTTCTCTTCTCCTCAGACTGGGCCCCAGCCAGCCACTCCAGAGAGAGAACACCTGGAGTGGGACAAGGCAACATATGGCACACTGGGCAAAGTGCCAGCTGCCTTGTAGGTTCAAAATCTGTGCAATGTTCACGTGATGCCAGCAACTGCTGTTTCAAGGCTTGAGGGGGTGGAAGGGTAAAGGAACAACAAGAAAAGCAAAGCTCAGAAAGGCTGGATCTCCTTTTAGCCCCATTTCTGACAAATGACTGACTCACCAGACTACTACGCACACAGAAGCAGGGAGAAGTAAAAGGGAGCGTAAATACGTCAGTGCCGAAAAGGACAGATCCAATTTAAGAAGAGCTTTACTCACTGTCCTTCTGGTGGGACATCTATTTTGGGCATGAAGAGTGGCTTGGAAAGAGGATCCACCAGGGCAAATACATGACTGGCAGCAACTCTCTGAAAGCCCTTAGTCAAGAAGTTGCATACTACAGGTGAGGCTCTGGGTCTCAGAAACCTAATATGAGCCAAGGAACTATACAGGTGACGTCCTGAGGGAGTGTTCCAAGAAACCATGTTGTAAGGGGTAAAGGAGAGAGATGGCAAAAAGTAAAAATGTTGTGCTAGTTAAATTCAACCTCCCCAGGCATATCCTCACAAAGG
Source organism: Cryptotis parvus (assembly GCA_021461705.1). NCBI lineage: Eukaryota > Metazoa > Chordata > Mammalia > Eulipotyphla > Soricidae > Cryptotis > Cryptotis parvus. The sequence continues at coordinate 26,733 of JAJIBD010003501.1, read as the reverse complement.
GGGTAAAAAGTGAGTGCTATAGAAGGAAAGGACCTAAACATTTGTACTCCTACTTAATCAATTGCAGTACACTACTGAAGGGAATAGAAGAAATACAATGTGCAACCATGGTGGCAAGGTGATCTTCAATAAAGCTACTTATTCAGCACAAGGTGCAAGTATATCACAATGTAGACAAACTTCACTGAGTGGGTCAGTGGGTGCACGATTACAGATGTGGGCAAGGCATGAACAGCTGCTACTACATAGTGCTATGAGCCTAGTATATAATGTCAACAACTTAATTTTTTTCTCCCTGTTTCTTCCCAAAAGACAATGACTTTTTATTAAAAAACAACATAACATAATGAATATAACTAAAATATATTTGAGGTGAGGTAATATATATTCTGCATTTAAGAAGTATTTTAAATGTTCAATTTCCCAATACACATAGTAATACTGTTTCAAAACATTTCTGTAAAGAACTGGAGTCCTTACCAGCTTTCATGTCTTTGTCATCTTTTCTGATTTCCAACTCTAATCCCTTTCCCTCTTCTTTACCATAACCTGTCCCCACTGCTCCTCACTGATGGCATTACAGAAGGAAGCATAAATGGATCAGGATATAAAACTTTTTGGGTCAGAGACATTAGTATAGCGGGGAGGGCATGTGCCTTGCATGCAGCTGACCTGGGTTCCATCCCTGGGATCCCATGTGGTTCCCCCAGAACCACCAGGAGTAATTCCTGAGTGCAGAGCCAGGAGTAGCTCCTGAGCATTGACGGGTGTGACCCCCCAAAACATGCATAAAAAAATAAAGACATAAAGAAATAAATAACAATAAAACTTTACCCTCAGAGAACAAGAATTCTATACAGAGAATCTCATCTGTCTACCAGTGATCTTCACAAAATTATCTGAGTTTTATCTCTGTGTTCTAAATACAATTTCTACTATCAGCAAAACTAGCTTTTAGTTCAGGCAGCTATGTCAGAGTTCAATAAGTACCACTGTAATGATCTGGAGGAGAAAGTATAAGTCAGACAACGCACCACAGAAGGACTTGCTGATGTTTACATGACAATTCAAGGCTCTTATTCATAGTAATGCGTAGCGTCTATTAGAACATCCCAGCATTTAATAGACTAGTCAAGTGACCCAACAAGGCTACAAAGTATAATGGGCCAATGGCAGAAATGCTACTAACATGCACTAGTTTTGCTTTATTCAAACTCTAAGTGATTTGCCAAGAAGCCAGATATAGTATTTTATTTTATAAAAGGGGAATATCACACTTTACTAAATAAACCAGAATTCCTATCACCCCACTCTTGGCTGTTCTACTCTAAAAGTCAGCAGCAATTATCTAACAACATAAAATTCCTGAATTTACCCATAGGTTATATAATAATTCATTATTGTTATCTTATTTGCATATCAAATACCTGTTTTATGCATGTCGCTCTACTAACCATAATTGCAGCTCCAGGACAATCAGTATGTAGAATAATAGAAGGATATGCCTATATTTTTTTCCAGTTACTTAACTTTCTAATAAAGTCATTCAAAACCACTTACAATAGGGTGTGTATAAAGAGAAAACCCTCAATTTGCAGTGGTCATAAATAACTAATGTTCAAGTATTACAGTTATTTGTCCTGAAAATATTCTGAGAATAATGCATTCCAATTTTCTGAGTGAAGTTGTTGTTTATTCTCTTTTTTCCAGTCAAAAATCATTCGGCATTACACAGATTTGTTCCTTTTAGATTTTCTGTATTTGTGCAGGTCTGCCTAAAACAGAGACTTTACAATTAGGTATTGAATATTTGTGCCTCCAAAGTGGAAGAGATATCATTTGTTGAGTACCTTCTATAATCAGGTAGTGAGCTAAATTTCATTTGCTCTTTCCAGCAATTCTGGGTGGTAGAATCAATGATCCTAATTTATAGTTAAGGGCAGAGACAGAGGTATCACAGCTCTAGAGTTTACAATGGACTCTTTCTCCAACATGCTGACTCACCTACTATGCAATGCTTTCTTATCTAAGTATTTATATCTATGTGGAATGCTTCAAAATGCTTGGTGTAAAATCATAACTTTAATCTCTATCTTAAAGTTTTCATTTCCTGCTGTGCATATGAAGATATTGAAATCTATTTTCCCAACCTTAGTAATGATCAATTAGAAAACAAAATTCTCACAAAAAGGCAGTATAATCATTGTATGTGTAACACACATACTACTGCTCTATACTCTATATAAACTACAGTATTCACAATTGTGAGAAACCCGGAGGTTTTTCAGAACTCTGGGAACTAAGCACATTTTCCGCTTGGGACTGTGTAATGTTAACAAAGTGAAGAAAACATTCTGTGTTTCTAGAGATAGATTAGAAATAGCAGATCTAAGAGGCTCTGTGGGATCCTCAGAATGGCCATTAGTAAGGGAGTCAAGTGCCTACGGAAAATAACTTCTTAAATGAAGCTGTTAGGGCTCTTGTGAAGGACACCCAGAGATGAGATTGAGGTATATCAAGTCCATTCTTTCCTTCTTTCAGAAAACAGCGCTGAGACTCCTGGGAGATTACTTCCCACATGAAGTCCTTTCACACCATGTAAGCAGAGTCAGAGTCAACATTTACGCCAGGTTTTCTTGGGGGAAGGTCACTAAGCTCTACTCAGTGTTTTATTACAAGGCTATGTACTTTCATCCATTCTTTACATATCTTCCTGAGGTATGTTTTAACCATAATTATCAACTTCTCATATGAGCCTGTGGCAATGTTGTCCTGTTTCGGTCCTACCTGCAGGTGGTACTATCTCCACAGGGCCTTTCTGCCATACCCCGGGGTAGCATGTGCATCTGAGAAATGACTAACAGTTGAGAGATAGAGGTGTATTAATGCTACAAAGTGCCTGAAACTTGGTATGGTTCTTTTATTCATGCCTTTTAAGAATTTATGTGTTTTGTTCATATCAAGATTTAAGATCAAGGAGCTGAATGTACAAAGCAAAGCCTCAAGTAGCACTCAGAGAGCAGCAAATATAAGTGATGAAAGAACAGCTAACAAGATAAAAACACTGCCCAGTGACAGATCAACATGAGCAGAAGTGCCACAGCTATTCCCCCATCCCAGCCTCTCAAAGATAGCAGGCCTCAGTAAGACTTTCAGTACTAATGTTAGTAGAACAGGGAGAGAAGAGGTGAAAGAGGCCAAGGAGCAAACACATAAAACTGCCCCAAGAAACTCCCAAGGCCCACCACTCTGGCTCTTACTAATTTATGAATAATGACTACCTGATGATTACTATCTCAGAAACCAGCAAATATATATCTACCTGTTTCAGACACTTTTATGAAAGCTAAAATAATTTCTTAATCAATACAGATTTTTTAAACTAAATGAGACACCTAAAATTACTTATTAAAGTGATCTGGTTCTTAAGAACTATCAATCTAATCAATGTAATTCTTGATTCAAGAAAAATTTTATAACTATTTTTATTGCTTTTTTGGGGTCGGTCACAACACCCAGAGATGCTCAGGGGATACTCCTGGCTCTGCACTCAGGAATTACTCCTGGAGTACTCAGGAGACCATATGGGATGGTGGGGATCGAACTTGGGGTGGCTGCATGCAAGGCTAATGTCCCACCTGACGTACTATTGCTCCAGCTCCTATAACTATTTTTTTTTAACTTGAGCATTTCTATACTGCACGATAAAAGTGAGGAGAAACAAAAAGGTTAAAAGACACAAAGAACTCAAATTTTATATTTTATGCTCATTCTTTTGATCTCTCAAGCGAAACATAAAAAGCAATTTTGAGAGTTAAATAATTATTCCCCAGGGGATAGTGTTCAACATAGGTTTTTCTTTACCTTCTCATCTGGTTAAGTTCTGATTATCTTCAGATTTCAGGCAAGGGTCCCCCAGGAAAGCACTCTATCCTGACGGATGCAAAACCCTTTGTTAATAATGCTCTTGGAGAGAAACGGAAAGAAATAAAGAACCTGACATGGAACAGGGGTGGGGGGGAGGGGGGGAGGGAACCGGGGACGTTGGTGGTGGGAGATGGGCACTGGTGGCGGGATGGGTGCTGGAACACTGTATGACCAAAACCCAAATATGAACTTTTTAATTGTATATCTTTGTAATTGTAAAAATAAAAAATTAAAAAAAAGAATGAAAGAGTGATTAAAATCCACCATTAAATGTAAAAAATAATAATAATGCTCTTGTAGAAAAGCTTTCCTTTCTTACAAATTTTTTTTTAACAACACTGACCAATGAGATAGTACAGTGGGCAACACACTTAACTTGCACATTGCCGACCTGGATTTGATTGCTGGCACTCCATATGGTCCACTGAGCACCACCAAAAGTGATCCCTGAGCACAGAGCCAGGACTAAATTGCTAAGCTTAGCTTTTGATTTGGGTATGGACCCCTCAAATAAAAAAAATTTAAAAAATCACAAAATGAAATTAAAATGTTTCACAATACAAAGTTACTAAAAGGGAGATTTCACTGGTAGAGCACTTTCCTTGGAGGCATGAAACCAAAGGCAACCCACTGGCACTGCTGTTTGGGAAATTAGCACTAAAATGGAAGTGTACAGTCTATAGAATACCACAACCAAGTGCATGTGAGCACAACTAAAGTGAGTCACCCCAGAAAGCATCAAAACTGTCAGAAAACCACAACTATGGGTGTGACGCTGATAATAAAAGCAGGGAAAAAAAAGGAAAGGAGGAAATAAATTTAAAAATTCAATATATCAAATAAAATAAGATGAAAACATAACCATGATCAGAATCATCAACCCACTGATACAATTACTGGGCTCATGATGATCTTAGCCTGTGTAAAAGCACAGCCCACACTGAATGTGCTCAACACTTTTTATGCCAAGTACAATACTTAGCATATAACAACACTTGATAAATATTTACTGAGTGAGAAAATAAATGCATGAAATTGCCTATAAGGAATTATATACTATAAATACCAGGATCTCAATAAATGTTCAACACAGATAAACAGTGATTTGTTAAAAGGCTCTTTTCCATCTTTAAGATAGTTAACATAATCGATAACCCAGATATGCCCCTAAAGAGTCTATTTGTTTCTAACATATCTAATATAACAATTTAATAATGATTCTACCAAAACAACTTTCTTCCTTTCTCCCTTCCTCTAACATCTTTCCCTCTATCCTTCACTCTCTCCTCTGTTTCCTTCTTTATCCAATCCTTATTTCTTTATTTTCATTTTGCAATAATAAGAAGAGAGAAGGAATATTGTTTCTTTGGAACTGCCACTTAAGATTTTTGGTACAAGTCATAAAAACTCTTCCATTACCTGCAACACTGTGATCTTATACTCCTTGAAAGCAGTGACAAAAGTCAGGAACGTCAGCAATCAACATCATCTAGTATCTAGAGAGCGAGAGAGAGAGGAAAGTGCCTGCCATAGAGCAGCCTGGGGGTGTGCGGGGGTGGCAGAAGGGAAAAGGGGAACATGGGGAACATTGGTGTGAGAAATGTACACTGGGGGAGGGATGGATGTTGGAACATTGTATGACTGATGACTGAAACAGGAATCATGAACAGCCTTGTAACTGTTATCTCACAGTGATTTAGTTAAAAAAATAAAAGGGAGGCTGGAGCAATAGTACACCAAGTAGGGCTTTTACCTTGCATGCAGCTAACCTGGGTTTGATCTCCGGCATCCCATATGGTTCCCTTAGTACCACCAGGAATAATTCCTACTGCAGAGCCTGGAATAACCCCTGAGTATAGCAGGGTGTGATCCAAAAAGGACGAAAATCAAAAAAAAAGAGTGTCACTATTTCCACTTTTCCTAAATTCAATGAGTATAGATTTAAGGTGTGCTACACTCTCACAAGAAGTAAAGTTAGCTCTGGATTGGGCTAAGGACAACAACAATACGTTGAATTCATCTCAAAATTAAAAGTCTAAAAAACATCAGTGTGTGCTTATTCCTTGATGAGCTTCATATTATTCTATTGAAGAAAAGCAAACAGATCATTTACCCCTTTCTAGTCAGTCATAGGATGATGACAAACATTTCCTAAAATTAGTAAAAAGAAAAGCTAGTGTACTACTAGATTTGGAACTCAGTTCTAAGTGAAGCGAAGGGTTTCCTTTATGCTATATTTCTCAGAGCCTTTGCAAGTCATCACCAAACAGAACTGTAAATGTACATAGTTTACAAATGTACTTCATAATTAACTTTTCCAGTAAGACATAATTTTCCAGTTTTTTAAATTCATCATTGTGATAAAAACATTAATATTAGACATTTTAAAGTACAAGGTTTAGTAGTGTTAACCATATTCATTATGTAACTAATTTGCATAACTTTTTTAACTCTGTGAGGCGAACATGATAACCACTACACTATGGAAACTGCCGTTAACTGTGTAAAACCCAAAATTCACTACCTAATAGCAAAAGCTTCATATTTCTCCTACCCTCTCGCCCCTGAACACCACTATTTTTTAGTTTTGTAAGACATGATTGTTATATATCAAAGAACAAAAAACTTTTTAGAGGTCAAAGAATTACAGTTCTATTAAAAACGCAAACCACCAAAGAAGAAATAGGAGAGTGATCAAATAAAATACAATTAATTTTAAGAATAAAATTAAAATTGATGACAGTACCAATCTTTCCAAATATCTACACATTGACTCTTAGGGCTTTCACTTGTCAGAGAATAAAAAGAGGAAAATAATGTTTAGATAAAATTAGAAATATGAGTTTCATCAACTTTAAAAAGAACTTAATGAGAACAAGGAATGTTCCAAATAGAAGGGAAAAATCCACAAAGAAAACTATCATTAAAATTGACCATATCAAATCTCTGATGGCTTCTGTGTGATCTACAATAATGTTTCTCAATCTTTTTCCAGTGTGGTTGCCTCTGACCGTTATTCCTTCCTGAGGAAGTGGCCCACTGCTAGCTTCCACACACCCGTTCTTCTATTGGGTCCCAAGTCCTGCGCTGCATCTCCATTTCCCTCTGCCCCATCACATTCTTGTGATTTTCACCTTTGGCTTCCTTGGAATATCTAGGGAAGACTAAAACAAATGTCAATTTCCTGTGCAAGAATTCTGAGGCCCTTGTAATTTAGTGACATTTAATATTTTGCATCTTTTTCTTCAAATCTCACTGCTTCATGGATCCCACTGAAGTATATTCTCCAGAACATATTAAACTAATTTAAATGCTATGTCTCCATCTTTTTAAAAATTTTAATTAAAATGTGTTTCTTTATGCTTTCCACTGGGACACACCCACAGTGTCTCTCTGCAACAGAAAATAAATCTGCCATTACCTTTGTTCCTGGCCTTTCCACATGCATGTATTCTGCTATCAATACCTCCATTATAGACTCTCAGGGCCTTCAAGATCGAGGATAATTTCATGACCATTGTGACCACCCTATGCGTAGCAGAGTGTCTTTTCATAGCAAACATTCAAAGATTTGTCCAATTTAGTTGATCTAAATCACAAAACAGACCTTTGAAGTAGATGGAATTCTAAGTATTCAGGGGCAGCTTATACGTGATCATTCCAGAAGGCAGGGAGTGGACTAAAACTGAGCTGGGCTAAATCTCTTAAACTATGGTGAAATTGAGAAGAAGAAAGAAATCTTTAGGGCTAAATTATTCATTTTACCTGATTCTTGACTGAGTAAACTCTATGTGCCTCCATTATCCTGCTCTACATAGCAAATCTGAGGGCAGAGTGGTAAGTTTGAGGACTAATGATACATGTATGTATGTGTCCATTTTTGCATAAACACATGACTAAGTGAGAAAGGACGATATATATGCCACACAATTTTATAAAGACTTTTCTTGAAAATAATTATCCATGTGAAAGAAGAGTGTTAGGAAAATTTTTTTCAGAGACTGTTTCTAGATGTAATTTGTTCAACTCATAATCTTTCAAATATATTTATTCTATGACTTATTTAGTACATATATGTGCTGGGCATCATTCTAAATGCTTGACATGGACATTTCATCTTATCCCCACAACAACCCCCCAGACAGAAACTCATTCTAATTTTACAACCAAGAAATATGAAGATCAGAGTGGGTAAGTGATTTCCCATGGTCACACAGAAAGAAGAGAAACACAAAAAGAAAGAAGTCCAGGTTTTGCCATTTCTAGAGCCCAAATTCTCTTCCATAAAGATACCATAAACTTCTATAAAGTTACCATGAAATAAATTTTGTTTTATTGACAAATGATAGAAGCAACAGATAAGATAGAAAGATTTCAAGAACAAGCATAACTGTCTTAAAACTTATATTAGGGGCTGGGAGGAAGTTTAAAGGCCTAGAGCTCATTCACAATGTGTACTACACTCCAAATTCTATTCTCAGCTCTGTCTGGTATGCCCAAGTTCAACTCAGCCTAAGTAGCACTGTAAAACCATATTTACATGAAACTATCAGGCTCAGTTGGCTAACTGTTCTGGCAGTGGGCCCTGGAGTCTCTGAGGTTCCAGGGGATGTTCCCATGCCACAAAATAATACTGAAAAATAAAAAACTAAAAAATTAACTTTATTGTAATTTGATAAGCATTGTATAGGAAATGCTAGTTTAAAACTGGGGTGGGGAGGGGCAAGAGAGAGTTCTGCTGAGCAGTTCAGTTGGAAAGACTATTGAAAAAAGAAAATAATTGTCATTAGGGCAATGACAAAACACATGGGAAAGCATTTTTACAGACTATAGAACTTGTGTTTGAAAGAAACACCTTTTCTCCTCTACAGTTTGGCACTTGTTCTTACCACATGCACTACATTAGCAGCGATTATATTTTACAGAGTATGTCAGCAGAGTTCTGAGTCATTTGTTTTTAAACAGCCCCTATTACATTGCCTCCAATTCTGCAAATAATAAAATCTTAATTTCATGAAAATTACAACTAGTTAAAATTACGGATCTCTCTTTTCTCTTCTTTCTCTCTCTCTCTTTCTCTCTCTCCGCTTTAGAGCCTCCTGATGAGTATAACGAAGAAGATTCCTATGATGACACATACATTTTATCCCAACCAGCTTTGAAACCGCCAGCATCAGTGATCAGATTATGACAATGTGCAATAAAACTGAATATTTTAACAAGACTTGTCATAAAAAGATTATGTCAAATTAAAAGAGACTTTAAGGGATAATAACCAAATATAATGACACTGCTTTGAACAAACCAAATGAACAAAAAACACTTCGTCAATAAAAATTTTGTTTAGAGGTGATGAAATTTTGCCTAAAAAGAAGGGAAATCATTGGCTGAAAATGAAATGACTACACAGTAGTGTGCATAAAATATTAACATTTTCACTAATGAAAAATAAACAATTGCAAATACTCATGCACACACAAATACAATGGGATATGAAAATACATGCAGAAGAAAGCATGTATTTCCACATTGGTAATGATCTCTGAATGGCAAAAATCTAATGTTTTTTTTTCTTTGCTTAACTTTTGCCTACCTACATTTTCTCAGTCCTACAGTACACATTTAGTTTTTGCTTTTGTTGTTATTGCTCATTTGTTTTGATTTGGGGGAACATGGCTCCTGACTATGCTCAAGTGCTATTACTTTGGTGATGTTTTAGGGGGGCCATATGTGCTACAGGGGGCTCTCTAGAGTCAGGGGGATGCAAAGCGTGTGCATTAACCCCTGTACTATCTGACTCCAAAGCACATGTAGTTTTTAAATGTTATTAAAAATTTAATAAAGTAGCTTTTAAGGAGAGTAGTTATATTACTATTTGATGAGAAGTGAGGCTGAATTCTTGAAAAAACAGCTTCTCCCACCTCTCATCTTTCTTTTTTGAAGGTACATTAAATCCTTCAAAGGCTAATAACTCAAGGCTAATGTTATTCTGCTCTTTTATAGTAATTAAATAGTGTACATTTACATCCTTGAATATTAAAAAAATTAAGTAAAATATCTGATCAAAACATTTAATTATCCAGCTTCAGCATAAGATTTCTTATTGCACACCAGTTTCTATAATTCAGTTTAAAGGAAGGAATACAGTAGGGGAGTATAAAATATAAACTGCATTATAGCTTTCTAATATTATTAATTAAAATAAGCGAGGAAAAATGAGACAGGTGATGTAAGTCATCTAAATCACATATACAACAACAATTACCTCAGGTTCATCCAGGTTACTACAAACCATCTACAACAATATTTTAAGACCACATATTCTTTTTTTATTTTTAGCTCTTTATTCACACCCTACAAGTGGCCAGTGCCAAAAACATTAGTGAAAAGTTGGGAAAGATTTTTTCCCTTAACTCATTTGTGGTCTTCATCCAGACTTTGTGCTTAAGAAGTTCATTGAATGCCATGGTTATTGTAGGTTATCTGCATGTCCAGAGAGAAAACCCACATGGCCTGCAGTCTCTGACGATGTCGACCACAATTTTCTTGGGACTTGACAACATCCCAAAGCTTCCATCTCCAAACATCATCACACAGGCGTTAGGAAAGACCACATATTCTGAACCCAGTGTCTTTATTTTGAATTCTGGCATTACCATAGACAAACTAGGGAAAATTACCTAACTTACTATTTCCTGTGTGAAACATAAGAGTAATTAACTCTGCTTTAAACTGATAATGAGCCTTAAGAATATAAAACCTGGGTTTGCCACACTAGAAGAAGCTCATGATCATAATGCTGGAAAAGGGGAAGAAGAGAAGAACTAGGAGATTGCCATACTTTGTTTCAACAGCAGATGAAAAACATCACAGTTCTATCCCTCAACAAAATATTTTCATGATCAATGATTACTATCATTGCTAAGATATTCAGTAAGAAAATCTCATGGGATACTTTGACTGATCACAAAAATAATTCCTGCATCTGAGACCATGAACATGAACACACAAAAGTCATACCAAAAGTAACAGAGTAACCATGATGAAATTAATTATTGTGTTCTTATATGTACCATCGTTATAAATCAGGAATATGGTAAATAAGAACTGATGGGAATTCTATGTTTACAAGGAGAAATTAGCTACTTACTGGCCAGGGGTATCGTTAAAAGTTAAGACTTTTTTTTCCTTTATTAAAACAGTGGTTTACAAATTTCCTCACAGTACGGTTGTCATAAACAGTCATTGTTCAACATCAGTCCCACCACAGTGTGCCCCCTACCGCCACCAAAAGTCACTGCCACCTACCCATGCCCCATCCCATGCCAGCTCCCCAGCTGGCTGCAACTACATTGATCATTGCAACATATATATGGGAAAGGTCCTGGCAAGGACCTGACCCTAAACTGGGTTGTTATGTTAACCTGTTGTGTGGCTGCAAATTGGCTGTGTGCTGCAGGAAGGAGCTGCAGCAGCTGTGGGTCTGATCATTCTCTCTGGCATTACTGATCAGTCCTGGTGCACGGTCTGTTGAAAATGGTGCCTTCAAAGTTCGGATCATGCACACTGGGTCATTGGAGGTGGCGGTGGAGCAGGAAGTGAGAAAAGGGGCCTCATTCCCCACTCCAAGCCCGGTGGGTGCACCCACAGCAACCCACTTGTAGGCTGGTCCTAGAAGCAGTGATGAAACTGACCAGGACGGGGCCAGTTTCCCCCCTCTCGTTGCTTCATGGGCCACTCTAAAAATGAAGACTTCTTGACTTACTAGAAATTGAGAAGGCTTAGACAAGGCAATGAGGTAATAAGCCCTAGATGAAACAGGCAGGTGGCAAGTCGATAGGCTCCATAGGAAAAGTACCAACAGAAGCTGGATTATGGAAGTGAGAGTTGGAATGGAAGGGAAGAAACTGAAAAGTCAGAGGACTTCCCGTGAAGAGGGTGTGTTTGTAAAGAGACTACTACAAGACACTTAACACACAGTTGTGCTGGAGAAACAAGGAACATGAACACAAAGCTAATGTTCTGGGTTCATATTCTGATTTGGGATTCTATAGTTATATGACTTTGACTATATTATTTTAATTTCGTTGTCCCTTAGTTCTCTCATTTACAGTCATTTTCATTTCCCCTCAGTTCCTTCATGTACAACCTGTACATTACTGTAGTGATCAAGGCGCAGCCATAATGACTTCTGTAGAGTTGGGAGAGCACTCAGTTTGGATAAACAGTTTGTGCAAAGACTGTTCCAGGGCTGGGATAGAAAAGATCTACTGAGTCAACATTTGTCTCAGTTGAGATATTGCAAATGCTTTAAAGCTTCAATCTTACAAATCATCTGTTACATGCACGGGAGAAAGGCTGACAAAGAATGAAGAATGACTATTTGCAAAATTTTGTTTCCTCAGATTTAGAATTGTCCCACAGTTTACAAGTAGGGAATTATCAACAGAAGTTAATTCTTACTAAGATTACTCTAACTGACCTTATATCTGCTTCTTACTTTTGAAAATATAAAGCCTGACACTTAAGAAGTCAGCACAGAGGCTGGCTCTCTAGAAACTATTACAAGTTTTAAGAATTAACCTATTAAGTTAAAGTAAGAATAATTAAGACAGAGTTTGTTTTGTGAGGAAAGTTTCACTTATAGAAAAATCAGACACAAACAAAATCCCATCTGGCACTATCCCAAACTATGCCTACCAGGCAGTGTTCATAAAATGACAGTGCTCTAAAGCTCCATCAACAGAGGCTGATTCCATGGATTTCACTGGTTTCACAAAATGTGACAGGGTGTTTGATAAAAATAAAAACACTGTCCTATCTCTACTTGCACAAAACATATTGCTTATAAGCTGGGAACAGTTTCCTTTAGACCACTTCTAGACAGCACTTTGTAATGATCGACAACAAGCATTTCTAGAACAAACTCTGAACTCTGAAATAGCCTGTGCTTGCTCTGTTTAAGAAAGTGATGAGAGGCTGGATCAAAACTTCCATGGGTTCGCAAGGAAACATGTTGGATTACAGTCCTAGGTATTTCAGGTTTAACATAGGACTTCCCTGCAGGGAGCATTGATCACTTGATCACTTGAATCCCGTTGCTCATCGATTTGCTCGAGCGGGCGCCAGTAACATTTCCATTGGACCCTATCACGTGCCAATGTAGCCCAATGGCATCTGGTTGATTCAGGAATATGAAGAGCCTCAAACCGTTCCTTCAGGGTCTTAACAAGGAAGTCTGACCATCTTGTAGGTGGGCGGCCACGTGATCTTTTGACATCCCGTGGGATCCAGTCGGTAACGGCTCTAGTCCAGCGGTTGTCTCCAAATCGCATTACATGTCCAGCCCATCTGATTTTCGATGCCTTGGCAAACGAGACAGCGTCCCTGATTCTGGAATAGCGACGGAGGTCAGAACTCCGATTCCTTCTCTCACTTGAGTGAGACGTGATATTCCAAGCATAGCTCTTTCGATGCCTCTCTGGGAGACCCGAATGGCATTCTCATCCTGCTTTCGTAGGGCCCAGGTCTCTGAGGCGTATGTTAATGCAGGGAGAACGGTGGAGTCAAAGAGATGTGCCCGGAGCCGGAGGTTCTTTGTCCTTTTTAGCTATTTCTTCGATGCCTTTGAAGGCATTCCATGCCGCTCTCTTCCTCCTGCGCAGCTCAGGTTTTAGGTCATTCATCATGTTGACTTCTCGACCTAGGTACACATAACTGCTGCATTCAGAGATGTTTGTTCCATTGAGAGAGAATGGGGCCTCTGGAACTAGTTGCAGGGAGCATTAGTTAATTTAATTGCACCCATTCCAGTGCTCCCAGAGGGACACCCTATCCCACTTGGGTATACCCGATCCTCTGGTTTAACGTTAACCTCTCTCCTTGTGTCCTCCTTCCCCAGATATTCACATTATCTCCTAATTAGAAACAGCAACTTACAAAGTTAATCCTTCTGATGGCTTTGGATTTTGTAGTGTAAGTGAAATTTTCTTTTCTCTTTCCTTTATGCGCTTTGCATATTTCTGTTAGAACAATATCCTTTTCTTTGTGTAGACACAAGAAGACAATTAGTGCTATGCTTTTGCAATTTAGGAGTTAATTAACTATGAACTACTTACTCCTGGACCTCCAGCATATTTACATGACTTAAACCTCAGTTGACCTCAGGTTAACCTTATTTCCTTACACTCCAAAAAGGAGGGAACGTGCTAGGGAGTTGTATGGACCCAGGGCAAGCTGTAAATAAGCTACCCTGGCCTCGACATGGGACAGGTTAAGAACCATAAAAAGTGTAATAAGAGGAGAAAGAGATAATAAACCTGCCACAGAAGCAGGCTAGAAAAAGGGGAGGGAATCAGGGACATTGGTGGTGGGAAATGGGCACTGGTGGAGGGATGGGTGCTGGAACACTGTATGACCGTAACCAAAATATGAACATCTATGTAACTGTATATCATACAGTGGTATAATAAAAATATTAAATTAAGAAATAAAAAATAAGTGTAATAAATTAAGAGTAGTACGGTCATATAACAGACTCTGACATGACCCATAAAAATTATCTCAGTAAGGACCCTGTTAGGGTTAGGAAAAACTAACTTGTCCTGAAGACTGTAGTCTGGGATATATGGCAAAATGTCGCAGGAGAAAACAACCCTTTGCCATGAGTCCAGAGAGACCATGCTAAATTTATCCAGGGTATGGATAAAAGTCTATATCTCTTATTGTATATATAAAAAATGACTAGAAATATTATTGAGCAACAAATTTTTTTTTGCTTTTTTTTTTTCAGGTAACACCTGGCAATGCTCAGTGGTTTCTCTTGGCTCTGTACTCAGGAATTACTCCTGGCGGTGTTCAGGGGACCGTATGGGATGCCGGGGATGAAACCCGGGCTGGCATGGGCCAGCCACGTGCAAGGCAAACACCCTACCCACTGGCCGATTGCTCTGGTCCCCTGAGCGACAAATTTAACATGATTGTTTACAGGTTATTGGTAAAGAAAATGAGGTGGGTTCTAGCCTTGGCCTGCCACCCCAGCAGAGCCTCACAACAAGCCAGATGACCCCCCCACTCCATGAGGGCTGCCGTTTTCCACATCCAGACCTCCCTCCTCGTCAGAACTCCATCCAGCAGACTATCACAGCCCAGATCATTGACTCCACCCTGCAGCAGTTTTTTTTTTTTTCAGTCTGGCCCAGAACTCCATCCAGCAGATGAGCCTATCACAGCCCGGATCATCGACACCCACCCTGCAGCAGGTTTTTTTTCAATCCGGCCCAGGTATGCTGATCGAGAGACTAACAGACATGGGGCAGAGCTGCTACCAGCTCTCCCTGTGCCCAGCTGCTCACGAGGCGCCCGGGAGGCATGGCAGGTTCTAGCCTTGACCCGCCACCCCAGCAGAGCCTCGCAACAAGCCAGATGGACCCCCCCACCCACACACACACACACACACTCCATGAGGGCTGCCATTGTCCACATCCGACCTCCCCTCTCATCAGAACTCCATCCAGCAAACCAGCCTGTAACAGCCCGGCTCGCATGGCCACAAGCGGCCGTGTGGTTCATCAATAAATGCTGTATTGTAGGTGACTACAAGAGTATGCCACCCACATGGCAAGCCTGGCAAGATGCCCGTGTCATATTGATATGCCAAATACCAGTAACAATTATGTTAGGTCATTCCCATGATCTAATATAATGGTTTGAGGCTCTTTATGTTCCTGGAGCGAGCAGATGCCCTTGGGCTCTACTAGCATGAGACAGGGCATATGGAGATGTTACTGGAGCCCACTCGAGCAAATTGATGATGAATGGGAAGATAGTGATAGTGATGGATAAAAGTCTATATCTCTTATTGTATATATAAAAACGACTAGAAATATTATTGAGCAACAAATTTAACATGATTGTTTACAGGTTACTGGTAAAGAAAATGAGAAAACAATAAACCCCTAGATAGAATCTGGCCCTTGGTCGATATCCTAGAAGGAATCTAAAGTGCTCTGTCTTTAGATGGAATTCCACCTTTAGGTGGATCCTCTACAGGATTGTTCCCTGAAGGAAGGGCTTTACATCTGTTCATTGTTTACCAGCTATTTGTAACTCCCTACCCAACCCTTCATGATGTCTCTACAGTTAGCTGACTTGGCCTGAATTAGTCACTAATGACCAACAAGACTGTGCCCCGTTCCTTGATCCATCCATCAGGGGGACAACTGTCAGCCCTGACCACACTAGGGGACCCCACTATACCGCAACAGAAAAGGTCTGGTACGATTTTGTTAAGCTGGAGTCTCTTATGGTATGAATGACATAAACCCTGAGCGAATCAAAGTTTTTTTTTGCCCAAGGAATAGTTCAGTGGTTAAAGGCAGAAAAATTTTTGCACCAGTTCTTCTGTCTTTGGGGAATTTTTCTTTCTCCATGGAAACTGAGCCAGGCTGAAATGTGCCAATACAATGCTGTCTGAGAACAAATCTTTATGTCTTTACCCTTACTCGCCAGAGAACAAACACATATGGGTTTTCAATAACCCAAAGCCATTATTCGCTGTGTTTCTCAAAACTTCAGGATTATCTGACAACATAAGTCAGGCAAGCTCCCAAAGATATTGGCACTAGCTTTCATTCTCATGTCTATTCATGAAAAAGTTAAGAAATTAAAAGCTGCATTTCTAGGATCTGGGATAAGGCTCAAGCAGTGAAGCAAATGCATGTGTGAAGCCCTGGGTTTGATCACTGGCACCACATTGCATCTTGTCATCCAAAACTCACACAAGAATCCCAATGGCAGATAGAACACTATTGCATGTATAGTTCTTCCTGTGAGGAACTCTAAAAATGCAGCTTTTTTTTTTGGAGTGGTGGCTCATCAAACAGTGCTGGGGAGCCTGTAAAGCCACATTCAGCAGGACTTACAAGGGTGGGAAGAAAGCTAGTACCAGTATCTTTGGGAGCCTGGAATCTATATTCAGAAGTCCAGTCCATCAGCTTCAATAGTGAAAACCAATTTGGTGGCAACTATGGCAGTACCAGGGGTGACTCATAAGCATAGAGCCAGGATTAGGCCCCAAGTACTGCTGATGTGACTCCAAAATGAAAAATCAAAACAAAAATGGAAATTTAAAGTTTGGATATGGAACAGAGAAATAGAACATGGGTTAAGATGCTTGCTTTGAACTCAGCAAAGCATTGTTTGATCCCCAGCACCAAATGGGCTTCTAAGCATTACCAGGTGCAGTCCTGGAGATCCACTGAGCATCATGTAATTCCTTGATACTACAGAGCTGGGCACCACATACCCCAGCCAATTCATTGAATTATTGGTACTACATACCCCAGCCAATGCACTGAATTACTGGTTCAATTGACTGAGAATCACTGGGAGTGGTCCTCTGAATGCTGAGTAATGCCTGGAAAAGCCCCCACAACTCACCCCCCCAAAGTGCTGATGATTTGTCCCTCCAGTCCTTTCAACAATTTTATAAACTCTCAATTCTCTGTATTAAATCTTTATGTTTAAAATACCTTGAGTATATACATATATGTATATGTATATATACATATATATTTTAAATGACAAATCCATTTCTCCATGTTATAGTTAGATAAGAACTATCCTTTACTGAGAATGTAAAGATTGAGGATGGAAAGATAAAAGCACTGAATGGTATGGAAAGGGTCTACAAGGGTGAAAAAAAGATAATGGAGAGAAAAGGAAAGACAAAGAGAGAGAGACAGGGGTGGAGTAAGGTAAGGTGAAAAAAAGAATAGTAAAGAAAGAAACTAAACTATACTGGAGTTCATCATTTGCTCATTGCAAATTCTCAATTTTTGCCAATCTGTGTTTTCAATCTATTCTCAAATATGGTCCTGTACAAAAGTTTCTAATTTCTTGATTGGGTGAGCAGAAACCAACCCAAGAAATGTTACTAAATTGGTTATGCATCTCTGTGCAGTTAGCCAAATAACAAAATAGTCTGCCATGCAATGAAATTTAATACAGGAATAATGAAATGGATTAATCCTACTCTGTCAACTTGCCAACATTTTCCTGAACAGAGATAAGTCCATATGACCTACATTTAATAGCACTTAATAATTTATAAGCTGTATTCAGGGACTATATCTCATTTGTCCCTGATAAATTCATATAATAAATGGGTTGGAATTACTTTATTTCCATTTTACAATGGCAGAAACTGCTACAGAAGACCCCATAATAGTGATTCACAGAGATGACTTAAGCTAGTTTTCTCCCTCTGCCCAATTAAAGGTTCTTTCCATTACTTCTACTGTATCCTAATGACTCTTTCTTGACTGTCACACTGCTCATGCATGACAGGAAGGGCAAGATCATTCATTTGCATTTCTTTTCTTTTTTTTTGAGGGGGCAAACCTGGAGATGCTGAGAGGCTACACTGGGGCTTAGTTCTCAGGTGTCATTCTGGCAGTGCTGGCGACCACGCAGTACGCTGGCTGGCTGGAACCCGAAAGCACATACTGCAATCCTTTCAGCCATTTCCCTATGATAATGCCTCAAAACAAGAAATTCAAAATCTGCTCCTGAACTGAACTACAGCTTGCTTCAGACACTACTGAACTACATAAAAGGCAAACGGAAATTTAAAAAGAAAAATTATTCTAGAGAGAACTCAAGATAGAAAGGCAACAATATAAGACAAAAGAAGAAATTGATTTTAATAACAATTCTGACCACCAATTTTGATTTTTAGTGCTAAGGATGGATTCCAGGTCTCATACATACATGTGCTTTATCACTGAGCCATATCCCAGTTCAGAAACACTGTTGGTCAGTGAAGAACTATTAGGGTGAATTTATGCTATGTAGTGAGGGGCACTGTGGAGGCAGGTAAATTAGGGAAACGGTCAGAAAAAAGGGGTTTCTGAGCAAGGGAAAGTGGGACAAGGAACCCAAAATGAAATAATGATTCTAGACAAATATAATGTTGGAGTAGGTGGAATCTTGCAGTATGATTTCATTTGATTCTCATCAGATTTTAATTTCAGCTAAAATGTCTTTTAGCCCATAAGCAGGTCTTAGATCATATACAGATCTACTTATTCATAAAATATTGCTCCTACAAAACAAAGTCAGTTTACTTCATTACATCCTTCATCAGTAGAATTGATGGGAATACTAGCAAAGTTATGGAGAAGAACTGACAAGAAGATAAGGCTTAACTAGACACCACAGAATTTGAAGAAACAATGACATCTTTTCCAGTAGTAGAAGAGCACAATATTACCAAATTACCTAGATATTTTAGTAAGTAGCATAGTATAATGCCAGAGAATAAATACTTATGTCCCTCCCAAATTTATATATTGAGCTTCTGATGCCTAAGATCATAAAATAAGGAAGTGGGACTTTGGGATGCTCAGATGACTTTGGTGTCTTTATAAAAGTCACTTCAGAGTATCCTTAGCTCTCTGTCATGTAAGAATACAGTGAGAAAACAGCAATGTCTGAAGCAGGAAGCAGGCTCTCACCCAATATCCCAACCTTGATTTTGGACCTTCCAGTTACCAGAACTATGAGAAAAAAAAATGCTGTTGTTTTTTAAGCCACTTGGTCTATGGGATTTTGTTATAGCAGCACAAACAGAGCAGGACAAAGACAACGTTTTTTGTCTGAAGCACATTAACTTTGTTTTCTTTATTTCCAACATCAACATTTGCTACTCTCCTGGGCAAGAATAAAAAATGTCAGTATTATCTAAAAAACACCTTTACTTAATGAGTTCCTGCAGTTCATTCCTTCAATAAAAATGTATCCTAGCCTCTGGGAGGTCTTGGGAAAAAAAACAACAACACAATTTTAGAAGACTAAACTAGAAACAAGTCACAAATTCAAAAAGATGTGGGGATTTTGTTTATATGTTTGCTTGATTTTTGCATTCTAAAACCAACTGTTATTGTACAGTTATTGAATAAAGATGGAGTAAATATACATAATGGAATATTATACAATTCATGGCATATAAAATGTAGTATTAATTAGTAGTAGATTAAACAAACACCCAGCTATTGTAAAGGTGTTTGTTTAATCTACTACTAATTAATACTACATTTTATATGCCATGAATTGTATAATATTCCATTATGTATATTTACTCCATCTTTATTCAATAACTGTACTGCATCTTTATTCAATAATATCTTGATCACTTGATCAAGATATGTGATATATCTGAAACCTTTACAAGTGATCAAGAAACCTATCTGAAACCTATCAAGTGATCAAGATATTAATAATGTGATATATCTTAAACCTTTACAATAGCTGGGTGTTTGTTTTTTTTGGGGGTTGTCACACTCAGCAGTTCTCAGGGGCTCTTCCTGGCTTTGTGATCAAAAGTCATTCCTGGTAACATTAGGGGAGAGATATTGCACTGCAAGAGACTGAATTGATGTCAGATGCATATAGGGAAAGCACCTCAACCTTGCTACTATATTTGTTCTCTGACATCAGGCACCCAAACCCAGATCAAACCTCATGTGTACAAATCATGCATCCTACCACTGACCTTTATCACTGACCACAGAAACATAAAACATTGTTTTTGATATAAATCTTCTAATATGTAATTTACTAGGCAAACAAATCGTTGACATAGACTTTTTAGTAAATCTGTTTAAGCAATAGAGATTTTTAATGAAGGTTAATGCTTCAGTTGCAAATCATTATGCAAAGAAGGAGAATATCTCGCACAAATGTTAATCCCAGAACAAAAAAGATAAACATATAGTCCCTTAATTACTTATTTTCTCTCCAGCATTGGTCATACCAAGGACCTTCTCCTTCTGCCAGTCTGTAAAACTCTAGTTTTGGGAAGGCAAAATACAGTTAGAAGACGATTAGGTAGAATCAGCCATAAAAGTACTCATATTCTTATAAAGTTCTGTCTTCCATGTCCACTATGAAAAATACCAATAAAAAACAAATTGGACAGTCAGTGGTGCCAGTTTGTGTCATCAATTTTTATATAATGTGATATCAATGTTTCTGTATACTGAAAGGGTCACACTCGCATGCTTGAGGGCAAACTAGTATGATCCTTCCTATAATCTTAAGCGATAGTTTCAACTATCCCCAGGGTGGTAGTCTCCTGGTAAATTTTAACTGTCCCACATTGGGTGCAGTGAGTATAAGAGGAGCTGTGCCCAATCTAGATAACATAGAAGTCTTAGTAGATGTATAAATCAGAAGTTATTCAGAGTCAAGGTGACTTCTGTAACTGTCACACCCTCTATCAATGTTTACATAGAAGAGAGATCTCATTAGAATGTAGAATGAACCTTGACTTGAGAGCATGTAAATAGATTAAGCTGTGAACAAAGTTCCCAAGCTAGATATCACAAACTGTCGTCCAACAGTTTGTGATATTAAGCCATACATGAGGATGGCTTTCCAATGGCAGTAGATAAGTTATCCTCTTCACTGATGTCATCTATGCCATGATTTATTTATGTGGAAAACAATGCGAGTGTGACCCTTTCAGTATACAGATATCAAGATTCTCAGAATCACCCTGGTGCAGATAATACATAAGAAGCACCTTGTGGGTACCATCTGTTTACATGAAGTCCATGAAATTAAGATGTATTACCTTATACCAGCCCCCTCTATTTCTCTCCAGTGTTTTACATAGAGATAATCTCAAAGAAGTGATTAGTCCTTTGAGTAATCCTTTGTTTATACCTGTAATAGGGTGTGGTACCACCCTTCTACACTCTTCTAGTATCTAGAAGCTGTTTAGGGTTCTTTGTTGACAGGACCCTCCCCTGTCAATAGTTAGGATTGACTTGAGGCACTCGTCCCCTTTCTTCCCCCTTCTTTTGGGTAGGACTCCTCTCAAAAGTAGGGGAAAAATCTTCTCTCTTTGGTAGAGATCTTCTCTCTTTGGTGAGATCTTCTCTCTCTGGTGGGAGACTTGGGCTCTCTCTTGTACGGTCTAAGTTCTGACCAGAGCTAGAGTTCTTTCATTATACTGGATTGCGGTGGTAGAAATTTATACTATTAAAACCCTTTTTTTTTTAATTAAACACTTTATTATACCACTGTGAGATTACAACGTTGCTCATGTTTAGAGGTTTCGGTCACATAGTGTTCCAGCACCCCTCCCTCCACCAGTGCCCATTTCCCACCACCTATGTCCCCAATTCCAACCCCCCATAGCCTGCCTAATTGGCAGATTCTTTATCTCTTTTCTCTCTCCCTCTCTCTTTTCCTTCTCTTACACATTGTGGGTTGCACTACATACACTTATAAGCCATCATGTGCATTTTTTTTGGCCTGTATTTAATGTTCAGTTCTAGGTTGGTATTAGCCCTTTCATATTTATTCACACATGTTCCCTTCTCTGTCTTACCTAACCTCTGACTCCCATGCGCTTGTGGTAATTTCCACTTTTGGTAAGACCACCTCATATATTTATGTCATGCAAATAAATGCAGTCATTCTATGTCTCTCTCTTTCCTTCTGACTAATTCACTCAACATGATCCTTTCCATGTCCATCCATTTATAGGTGAATTTCATAACTTCATTTTTCCTAACAGCTACATAGTATTCCATTGTGTAGATGAACCACAGTTTCTTAATCCAGTCATCAGTTCTCAGGCATACTGGTTGTTTCCAGGTTCTGGCTATTGTGAATAGTGCTGCTATGAAAATAAAAGTGCGGGTTGTGTTTCCGCTGTGTGTTTTTGGCTTCCCAGGGTATATTCCCAGGAGTGGTATGGCTGGGTCAAAAGGGAGCTCAATTTCTAGTCTTTGGAGGAATGTCCATATTGTTTTCCAGAAAGGTTGTACAAGTCGGCGTTCCCACCAACAATGTATGAGAGTCCCTTTTCCCGCATCCACGCCAGCACTTGTTGCTTTTACCCTTTTGGATATGGGCCAGTCTCTGTGGTGTGAGGTGATATCTCATTGTTGTTTTGATTTGCATCTCTCTGATGATTAGTATGCTACCCGCACGGCAGAGCCTGGCAAGCTACCCGTGTCGTATTTGATATGCCAGATACCAGTAACAATTATAGACCTCATTCCCATGATCTAATGGAATTGCTTGAGGCTCTTTATGTTCCTGCAGCAAGCAGGTGCCCTTGGGCTCTACTTGCATGAGACAGGTCATATGGAGATGTTACTGGTGCCCGATCGAGCAAATCGATGATGAACGGGAAGACAGTGATACAGTGATATCAATGTTTCTACCTACTCTGCATTGTTATATTGGCTCTTGAAGGAGATTCAGAAGGAAGCATAATGTTCAAGACTACAATTTCACTTGGAGCCTAAATCTATTACTTCAAATAAAATTTTCACATTGTATATTTACATGCCATAATTGGAACCCATTAACAGGTAGCAAACAATATTTAAATATGGGGTTGAGCACAGCATATTAAGAACTGGTAAGAGAAACTATTCTAATTATTTTTAACTTTTAATAGGGGAATTAGTTATACTAGAGTCAGAAGCACTTAAGAAGCAAAAGCAAGGTAAGGAAAAAAGGGCTCCAAGGGACAAAGTTCATGTTTTGCATGCAGGAGTCAAAGGTTTGATTTCTGGCACTGTACAGATCCCTAAGCACTGAACCAAGAGTAGTCCCAAGTATTACTAGAGATGTAGGAGAGCCCCCATGGGTGGCTTACTTGACGCAGGAGGAGAGAGATGGTCATTTTCACCCAATCTATCTCTGCCACCCCAGGGCCTGCTGTGAAAGCTTGGCCTTACCCAGGCCTTGCAGGTTCTTTTTTTTTTTTTTTTTTTTTTTGCTTTTTGGGTCACACCCGGCAATGCTCAGGGGCTACTCCTGGCTCTGCACTCAGGAATTACTCCTGGCGGTGCTCGGGGGACCATATGGGATGCCGGGATCGAACCCAGGCTGGCATGAGCCGCCGCGTGCAAGGCAAACGCCCTACCCGCTGGGCTATCTCTCCGGGCCCGGCCTTGCAGGTTCTTGTATTTGCCTCTCTGAAGAAGAATTTTAGGAGTAGAGGAGCACTGAGGTAAAAACAGATTTTATTTTGAAGCTTTTAGGAAGGGATGGAGGAGAGAGAGAGAGAGAAAGAGAGAGAGAGAGAATACACATCTCAAGAGAGGACAGGAGGCAACACCTATTCTTGGAATCCACATGTGCCCGGCCACAGTGGCACCACGTAGCACATGGGCTGGGGCAGCATAGGCGTGCACTTCCTATGTTCAAGATGGCTTTTATGGGTTTTTCCTCAGTCTACCCCACGTGGGGGCTTCTTCCTAGGTAAGAGTCCCTGCTAAGATTGTAGGGAGGACAGATGTAGGAGGTATGTAATAGGACACACCATACACAGAGAGGCCACAAAACCCACAGAAACCTCCCAGGCCCAGGAGATGACCCGCTTCAGAGAGAGGCAACCGGAGAGAGGAGCAGAGGACCAGAAAGCACTACACTACTGATAAGCTGCCCATAAGCCTCTTAGTGATGTGTGAATCTCAACTTTATGATTGAAAGGGTTGGCCACCCGATGGGGTGACCTACTGGGAGTCTCGGAACCCTGCACCTGTCAAGGAAAACTCTGCGAGACCGAGCCTATGCAAAAGCAAGGGTTTTATTTTATTTTCCAAGCATGCTGGGATCTCAGCATAACTGATGGCAGGCTAGAGGCTAAGAGCCCGGAACTGAGTTACAGCACAGTTTTGATAGCACTCTAAGACAAAGGACTTTTTGCAACATAGCAAACTCAGGAGATTGGGAGAGACTTGTGATTTACTGCAGGAATGCCCAAGATGTCACACTGATATATTTTTTTCATTTTATTTTATTTTATTATTTTCCCCCCCAAATTTTATTACACCATTTTA
This sequence comes from Cryptotis parvus, assembly GCA_021461705.1. NCBI lineage: Eukaryota > Metazoa > Chordata > Mammalia > Eulipotyphla > Soricidae > Cryptotis > Cryptotis parvus. Next base: position 1,933 of record JAJIBD010003501.1, on the reverse strand, counting down.
GACATACAATTGAAAGATGCTCATGTAGAGTTTTGGTTCTACAGTGTTCCAACACCCATCCCTCCACCCAAACCCATCTCCCATCACCAATGTCCCCACTTCCCTCCCCCTCCCACACCCTCAACTACTTGGCAGGTTCTGTATGTCATTTCTCTCCTCTTTATCTCTCCCTCCTGCCAAACTTTCCTGCACATCCTGGAATGCAGAGCATTAAAGGACAATACTGTTTCCACTATTTTAATGGACCGCGTATATTTAGAGAGTTTACTCAGGGATATCTTCAAAGTCTTCCTTAGTATCTGGTTGACAATCCTTATCAACTGGAGAAATTAGGAGAGACTTGAAATTTACTGCAAGTCACCTCTTTAGGTGCCTGGTTAACAAGTCTTGCAAAGCCCAGTTAGCATTCCTTTTCATTGTATCCCTGTTAACTCTTTATGGTCTGTTTTTTCAGGGAGATCCCTGTTAACTCTTTATGGTCTGTTTTTTCAGGGAGATCCCTGTTAACTCTTTATGGTATGGTATTTTTTGGGGTCTCCTTTTTCAATGATATAAACTATTTTTAACGTGTTTAAAATTCTTCAAATGCATTAAAACATTAAAAACATTAAGAATATTTAAAAACCCTTAAAAACATTAAAGCATTAAAAATAATGTGTGGAAATCCCCTTATGAACTGTAAACCTGCTGTGTGCCCTTAAGAATGTAAACAGGTTATTGATTTAGAAATGACTTAGCATATTTGAGGTATAAAAAAAGGCTTGAGAACAGACCACCAAGGTAGCGAGTCCTCCACTTGCTCAGATCCTGGGGGTCTAACTCAGTCCCCACGTCAGAAGTTGTTGGGATGTCTGAGTAGGTGGGTGGTGCATCCTGTCCACGATGCTGAGAGCAATGGATGATCTGCCCACTCTACTGATGAGACTCCATCAGAGAAGACCCACACTCTGTCTTAGACTGTTCAACCTGTCAGAACCTCCTCAAAATCTTGTAGCTTGACCCCTAAAGCTACAAAAGTCATTGTAAGATCCAGATTATCTGTGAGGAACAGAGGCTGCAGACACTTAACATGTCATTGATTCTGGTAGGTCTTGAGCCATAGTTAAGTAGGATGTGTGATTATGAAGTTTTCAGCAGCTAAAAGCCATACTATCTGAGATTGGCTCTTTTATTAAGAATAACCTACCTGAGGGTAGGTAACACAAAAGGTGTTATCATGAGGGTAGTGTTGGGAGTGGTGAAGGTCTTTGGAAATTCCCTTTCCTCTCCTTTGTTCTGGTTAGATCCTCTGGGGGTGAGGTGAGAGGTTCATTCTTCTCAGGGTCTCTCTGGGTCAGATGAAGGACTTATTAGGCCTTAGTTCCTGGGCTTAAGTCTTGATGACTTTAGGATTAGGTGCTTTTACTACTCTATGTGTTCCATTGCCATTGCTAGAAGGGACGGGTAAAGGAAGGAAGAAGAAACTTAAGTATTAGGAACTCTAAGAAACTATAACTGCCCTACTCTGAAGGAAGATAAATTCTCAGAGGCATTAGCTCACTACTGCAATTTAGTTTTCTTTTGTAGTATGACTCTATGAGTAAGAATCCAAGAAGTTCTGTTGACCAGGTGACCTCACTCCATGCCACCATCCTCTATCTTTTCACCATCCAGGGTTTACAGCCAAGCTATGCTGCTGATAACCTCTATTGCACTGTTGAAAATTCTCCAAGATCCAGATGCTTCTCACCAGTCCAATCCCCTTTCTTTAGTAGAACCTAAGGAAGGCCCTTTGACAAGAGGATATGAGAAGGATTGTCTTAGATGTTCAGAAGGCAAATGAAAAGATATTCACTTATTACCCAAAAACTAATGATCAAAATAACAATAAGACATTAGCTCACCTCTATACAGATTAAATGCAGTCCCTATGAGGATACCGATGACATTCTTC